>JAUTBT010072510.1:0-13566 GCA_032361225.1 Lepetodrilus schrolli
ATGAACATTAATATCCAATAAATTTGTCTTGCAATTTAGCTGTTTGTTTGCTTAATGGGGTTTTTGACCTATGGGGCATTTGACCTATGGGGATTTTGACCTATGGGGTTTTTGACCATGGGGTTTTCGACCTTGGTGCTTTTCACCCACCGGGCTTTTGACCGTATCCCACCTAATATACTGTAAGCATGAGTGGTATTAGCATGTGACAATCATTATAAAGAGGGTAATGTCAGATAACGTAGTTAATATTATTCGGTTTTCTAAATGCATTTCTTATTTAAGCATATTTTATAACTAAAACTAGTAAAATACACCTCTAGCTGAATATTAATTCTTGGTACTAAAGTTAGTACTCATTATCCATAAAAATAACAACTTTTTTCTTAAAATCAAAGGGAGAAATATATATTCAACAAAATTATTTAAGTACCTGGAGCCTGTAGACGTTTGGAAATTATTCGTTGTTAAAATAATAGAAAGCTAAATATATATGTCCAAAACGGCAACTGACCCTGAATTAATTTTGTTGAGTATAAGTACCTCAATTATAAAATTAAATTTTATAGATTGTCCTTTTTATTAATATTGCAATACATAATTTATCATGTATCAACATGATCCGCGTCAGAGGCATATACAAGATAAATTAATTTAAATAATAAAATATGTCTCAATTGTGTAGGAAATGACTGGCATTATACTGTACATTGTTCTTTTGTAAAATCAGGTCAAATTATTAATAAATAACACTAATAAAAGTCAATTGACGATTACTTATATTGGTAACACAATATGCTGCCCACGAAAGGTCGCTTTCCCAAAGAATATTGACATTAAGGTGGATGTTTGCAAACATTAGTTAGACATCCGCTCCAAGACTGGATGGTATTCAATGCTTCTTTGAAATTAAAATAAAATTAAATTAAAATATTATTTTTCTGTAAGTGTTATTACTCTTTAGGAAATAATGTATTAACGAGTTATAGTGTATACTCTCCGATACTAACTTGGAGGAAATGGTAAAGATTATCCATTATGTATGTGTACTCTGTATGTGTATGTATGTGTATGTGTTACTCTGAAGTCTATATCTATATCAGATGGATGGAAATATTACTTTAGTACGTGACACGTTCTGTAATTACTTCAGTATGTGTCGATACCATGACAAGTACAACACTACATTAAAGTATGTGTCGATATAAATGTACAGAATTTTATTTTTTAAATTTTGGTTTAGAGCCGCTTTCAAGATTTTTTCACAGAATTATTACACTCTCCTATGGCAGGTACGACATACTAGACTACAGTATGAGTATATAATTAGTTGTACATATGATATTGACTACACTCACCCGTGACGAGTACTGTGTGTAGGAACAACATGGCGAGGCTGGCTTTCCATATATACTCCACTACGGGCGACATATTGCGGTGGGACAGTGCGATCACTTGATGGGCTGGAAAAAAAAGCAATAGATCAATATCTTGTTGCAATATTCCATTTGAATGATATAGTTCAACTATAGAGCGAAGAGAAAGTAAATCTGTAATATAAAAACTGGTCGCTATTTCAAAGGTGAAGCAAATAACGTTTTCGTAACCAAACGGAAGCGACATTATCCGACCTACTACTAAACAGATGAGTTCCTTTTGTGAATCCGTCTACTGATGAAATGAGTGCTATACGAACAGTGAGACGTGTTCAATAGTCAATTCAATATGGTACAAATTTGTCAAGTGAATGGGCCGAATTCTTAAAGGATGGATCGAAGACAAAACAAGAGCGATCTGTCTACACTCAATGCCGCCTTTTAAAACATTGACAATAGTCATTTGTTACGACGGTGTCGAGACTAAAACGTGACCAAACTTGCCAAGGTGTTACACTACCGCTGTCCACGGTGTTTTGGTGCATTCGCGGAGGACGATCTGATATCGGGACACCTCGATGGTGGTCATGTCATATTCAATAATGCATGGCGCATCTATAGGTGGTGATGTGCACCTAGATCTTGACTGATAAGCAATGACACGTGTGCGTGTATGTGTTCGTACGCCTCTTCCCGATAAATAGTACACTTTCGTAATGGCAATATCGCAGCAAATTCCTTGCAGATCCAAGAGGGACAAAATGTATTCAAAAAGGTTAAACTTGATCATATCTAATATACTAATGAGTGGAATATTTTCTGCATATAAATTATAGTTAATCTGATTACTGTGTAATTTATGAATTGTTTAGTATGGAATTATACTTCCGCCATTTCTTAAATTTAGTTCCCATTTACTTGATAATTTGTATTTAGAAATAGGATAATATAATGTTTGTTACCATCACATCACCTACCTCTATCTATTGGTGTTCTTTGACAATTCACACGGATGTTAAGAAACGATTAATTATTCTACGTGATGCAAACGTTTGCTTTCCAGTATTATACTTTGAGGTTGTATTCTCTACAATGAATTTCAAGATGGCTGGACTTTGCAAAATGGCTGATTAGATTTCTTGTTAAATTCACTTATATATATATGTCATTAAATACTTTGTCAAAATTGACAAACACAGCTTCAAAGTATACTAGTATATTTAATAGGACAACGAATCTGATTCTGAAGACAAATTTATCGTTTACATACCAATTATCATTGTAACCACTAAACTAGTGGTTAAACACGGTAAAGCCGACATGTAGTTGCCCACTTTAGTATTTCGAGGACCATTACCAACCACGAGAGCGTGAAATCAATGCCAGACAAAATTCAGAATTAAGTTGTGTAAACTTTATTTCTACAGAAACATATATGATGTCGGCGAGTGTGGGATTCATTACTGATACATACATACACACACACAGGTGCAGGTAGCAGAATGTGCTGTTTCCTTTTGACGTGACTTCGCCGTGTAACACACGATATAATGTAGCACTGAAGTGGCTTTCGTTTGAACTAAATTTTTGGGGACAACTGATCAATAAATGTTGGAAGTCAAAATATCCACTTGGAACCGTATAAATGCATTTGCAGAGCACTCTAAACCACTGAGTGTGTATTTGTGGAGTTGGTCGGGAAAACTACTATCGACGTTTCGTGACATTCCTGTCCTGTAGTTCAATGCGTGGTAGAATAATCGGGAGTGTGGCCATTAATCGCTATATCTAGGTAAACCTTTCATGCATGTCACCACAGACTTCCTTAAACATTAAAGCACTAGACAAATACATTTCCATCTTCTAACTTAACAATGTTGTTTCGTCACGAATCACGTGTCGGGTGTTAAAAACTTTGTGTAACACTTCTATGTTAAACTGTAGTCGAGTTTAAGCAATTTTAACCTCGTTGTGCATATATGGATACAGATACATATTATTATTATTATTATTATTATTATTATTATTATTATTATTATTATTATTATTATTATTATTTATTTATTTATTTATTTTATTATTAAAAATATTATTTATTTATTTATTTATTTATTTATTTATTATTATTATTATTATTATTATTATTATAATTATTATTATTATTAAGAAGTTAATGAGTGTGGTATTTACAAGTTTATGTTAATATTTAATTAAAATAAGAGAATCCTATCTATTGTAGGGTTTGCGTTGATTTTGATGGACGTACTTTCATGGAAAGAACGTTCATTGATATATTTTGTTACATATTTATTCAGAAAGCGACACATTCCTAAAATAAATTTATGCGAGATATAGTTAATATACAAGTATATGCTCGACATAAAGTACTTTTTTAATTTTTTTATTCCAGTCTGTGCGATCACGTGGATAATGGGCCTTTAAAAACCTTGATATTTCGAACTTAATGATAGACTTACATACGTCAGATGGAAATAAAAATGAGGTGACGAAAACCCGCAGACATCACAAATGTGTGCAACTGTGAGGCTATATTATGGCGGTGACAGATAATCAGCCGTGAAATATTATTCAATGAGAATGATTTCCTGCAATGATCGAATTTATAACAGATTGTACCTTGGGTTGCATGCGAGGGTCTTTAATACGTTATTCAATTTGTTCCGTTATCAACAGTGTGGGGGTTGCTTCCGGTTGAACCGGAACAATATACACAATGTTAAAGAACGTGAACGAATCCACGACCCGTATTTTGGTCTGAATCAGTATGTTTCTTGCAGTAACAAATCCGTTCTTGATAGTTTGAGATTGCCATATTCCGTTCGATTCAACAGCGTCGTGTTAAACATGCAATAGAGCGTGTTGCCACTGATGGAATTTACGTCGGATTAAAGACAAATTACTACTACGATTTAGATCATATTGCAGCTGATAAACGTCAATTTGATAAACTCTTCGTTATGTTTTACAGATAAAATAACCGTATAAGATATATAGGAATGTACAGCCAATTCCACAAGAGGGTAATACATTCTTATCTTATCTTATCTTATATAATAGGTGTTATCGGACGAGTAATAGAATGTATTTTAAAATAGCTATCAGAAATAAAATAACACCACACGGTACCAGTACACGGAGCTCTGTGTCGTCATAGCGACCATACCTCCCTCGTAACTATCAGTAAGATATTAGTAAGTATATTAATAATAGTAATAATAATAATAATAATAATAATAATGTGCGCATTTATGATGCGCCAAATCCATGCTCGAAAGCTCGTGTTCATCAACTAAACGAGAGCGCTATGGTCTCTTAGTACATACGAGAGTTTCGTGAAAGGGTACTCAGATTTATATGTATACAATTTTCAGATAACGGATACCAAGTCATCTGCGTTTGTCTATTCGTTGTTATGTAGCACACACCTGTATTTTTTTTATATATTTCCGAGAGGTTCATATCAACATCAAAACTATAATGCTCTTACAGTTTCCAATAACCTTGCAGTACACCTTTAAACCTTTGTAACAGTGGATGGCGCGCTCTACAAATACATATACATGTATTATGATTAGTAGTAGTAGTAGTAGTAGTAGTAGTAGTAGTAGTAGTAGTAGTAGTAGTAGTAGTAGTAGTAGTGGTAGTAGTATTCTATAATGTTCTATAATGGTTTTAAAGTGGCATTTAAACATGTTCTAATACCAAGTTAGAGGCTCGACCACACAAAATGGCATCATATTTTAAACTACACATAAATTGAATAGTTTCAACGTGGAAATAGTTGGACGATGACTAATATGAATTTCAGATATGGTTCACACTTTGCGCCACCTACAACATTCATGTAGCTGGATATTGCTTTGAAATTATTCATAGTTATTGTTTCTATACTCAATTACATTTGGATAGATAACACAAACGTTCAGTCCTCTTATCGTAACGCTTTATCGTAAAAATTTAATTCGAATGACGGGGATCATGACAATAACACTAATAATAACAATAACAATAATGATGCCATTATTATTCTTATAAAAATTACATTGAAGACGTCTATGTACGTGCATGCTGTGACACGATGTATAATCGTAATGAAGTCGTCATCTGCTGGTAACAATGCAGGTAACATTGAATGGAGATTGTGACAATATCGTTAACACTTGTCGTAACTAATACATAGAAAACAATAACAACTCAATAGCACTATCAATCGCTCGCATTCGAATTCAACACTACGCACGAATAGCATTTTAGGAATATTAAGTTAAATTGTATCGGTATCTAACAGCAGTCATTAATATGTGTATAAGGATCCATTATTGACGGTAACTGATGCTGTTTATTCACTTGTCCATGCAAATATCAGCACCGTTTGTACATTGTCATCGTCCATTAATAGCCATGATTGTAACAGTAACACCACGTAATGGAATTACAAATCCATTTCAGCATATTTTCAGAAAGTACTTCTCTGGATAATACATCGCAATAGACCCCAGAGAACGTAAGTGTCATCAGTGAAGCATTTCAAAGCCTTGTAGTGTCTGTTCATGAGCCACGGACCTTGTGTGATCCTCACTATTGACGTTCGATGGCAGAGTGATCAATGCGATATAAATCTGACTGCTGATTACTATTTGTAGAACCTTGATCCATGATATACGCGAGGTGATGCTTATACTACCATCGTTATGCTAACACAAGAGCTTAAGTATTTGTTTGTATCAGAAAAAAGAGTGTGAAAGGGAAAGGAAGCTTGTCCTGTGCGTGTTGAAGTTATCCATTGTGGTTAATTATACTA
Source organism: Lepetodrilus schrolli (assembly GCA_032361225.1). Classification (NCBI taxonomy): domain Eukaryota; kingdom Metazoa; phylum Mollusca; class Gastropoda; order Lepetellida; family Lepetodrilidae; genus Lepetodrilus; species Lepetodrilus schrolli. The sequence goes on from JAUTBT010072510.1 coordinate 6,199, forward strand.
TCAATTGTTTGGGAACACGCAGACTGTTAAAGGGACCAATGCTATAGTCATCGATCAAGGATTTCTTTCTCCAATTCAGATGTGATAGCTTGAGGTAATTCTGGCAATAGCAGATATTATGTTGTCAGTCTATCTATGCTGCGTCACTAGTCTACAATCTAGCACTTTTGCTTTCAGTAATATTCGAATTATATGTGTATATAGTAGGGACCAACTAAAAGAATTAACTTTAAAGTTAATGTTAGTAACATATATGGCCCTTAGTGTGGGATGTTTAACCTTCTTACCGCTAAAGGCAACCAGAGATATCCAGAAGTGATATAATATATTACTTCACACACACACACACACACATACACACACACACACACACACACACACACACACACACACACACACACACACACACACACACACGCGCGCGCGCGCACCTCTGAATCAAACATCAAACCAATATTATGATATTTCAGTATCCATTGCTAGAAGTACTTTAATATTTGCTATTGACAAATTTATGGAAAATAGAAAACTAATAAACGATCCATCTTCAACACTGTGAGTAATTCTAGCCTCTGGGTATATAAAGAAATTAGATGGGTGTTCTTATACACGATCCCCTATAATATCCCGGGAACCGCAAATATATCATGTTCATAACCGTATGCCTCTCACCACAGACTAATAAAGACGTTCTATCAAATGGTTTTTAGATCCCATATTTCCCTGAGATTATCGGAGCGGGTACGAGACGTAATTACCAACTTAGTGTATTGGATCTTCTGTCCCTCCGGCCGTCACACAACAGCCGAAACCAATGTGGGCCTCACACAACAGCCGAAACCAATGTGGGCCTCGAAAGCTTTTATCACTGGTGGTATATAATCATCGCTTAATAAGCCACATGTAAACGAATGTTAATGGAGTTTGGGCCATAAAATGAAATTATTAGTATTTCATGATCACCAAGCCATTGGATTAAACTTTGATATCTGTCAGCTATTAAACTACAGTGCTGTAACTTGTGCGTGGTTACAATGACAGCTGTGGGCGTGTAATCTTTTCGTCACTCATCATTTTGGTTCGATTTCAAATTCGAATTTCTCCTCATGGAGTTGGCTTCAGCTATGACAGATGTAGTTCACATCTCTCTGAAAAGCTGCCAGGCAAATATGTTCACGTCTGAGCATTTTTCTTTCAATTGCATGATAGTTTCAACCATTAAGTTGTAACAATTAAGCAGCATTGACGAACAAACCATAGGAGCTGTTTCTTTTAACGTTTTCTCTATCCAGTCTGGAAACTTTGTATTTCAAATGTAGATGTAAACTTATCACGAGATGCTTATCCTGAACCAGACAATTGTGAACCTTTGGCTTTGTCTTTGTCGTGGAATAGTGGGAGTATAAATGTACTATCATTAGATTTATGTCTGCATTACATTCACATATCATCAATATAATAGATGCTCAAGAAGTCACAGTATTCTCGGTACAATAAATTCGAATCTGTAACAGCCCTTTTTCGAAAACATATTTGGACTAAACCTTTAATATATGAATTCGTTTCATTCTTTGGAAATATGCGTGTACTTTCAGCTTCCTGACGTAACTAAAGCTAACACATAATATAGAGAACATCCACATATATCTATATGGCAATAGTATTCATTTCCGGCGGCCTACATTATAGTCTGTAGTAACACTGTTGTACAGATCAGCACAACACGGAGTATGGCCCTTGTCAAATTAATCAGTTCTAGTGGTCAACAAATGGTCGAGCACTGTAAATATCCAGGCCAAATTAATGGCACATCTGCTCTGATACTTGATATAATATGTGCCTTCCGCCCACGACGTTTTGCTTGATGCTGTGATCCACAGTGCGGGACGTACATATTATCGGATAAGCTAACGTACTGGAGACGCTAACTGTACGTATTATCGGATAAGCTAACGTACTGGACACGCTAACTGTACGTATTATCGGATAAGCTAACGTACTGGACAGGCTAACTGTAGACAGTACTGTATACAGTGATAGATCAGTTACAGTACTGGATAGGTTAACTGTAGACAGTACCGGACAGGCTAACTGTATGCATTACCGGACAGGCTAACTGTACGCATTACCGGACAGGCTAACTGTACGCATCACTGGACATGCTAACGGTGTACAGTTCCAGAGAGGGTAACTGTATACAATGCTAGATAAGTTAATTATATAAACTACTAGATATGTTAACTGCACATAGTGATGTGTAGGTTAACTGTATACAGTGTTGGACAGGTTAACTGTATACACTACTGGACAGGTTAACTGTATATATTGCTAGACAGGTTAACTGTATACACTACTGGAGAGGTTAACGGGAATAGTTATTTACCTATAAATATTGAGTTAACGTGGTAATGGTAACCAGTGCTAGTGGTCACGATAGGTTTGTTTTGCGTTGATGTTCGTGGTATACAGTTCAAGCCTGAAATTCTACATTAAAACAAATTGTTACTACTTTTTTTATTTTTTTTAAAAAAACAACCTTGGCTTCTAATCCCAACACGGTCTGTATAATGAAGGAGTAAAAGAAATGTGAGCAGAACATAAAGCCACGCGGGTACCACGGGACATTAAATGTACAAAGTGCTGGGTTACACATGTCAATTCATAGTCAACTAAATCTATTTGCGCTCTTTATTCGTGGGTATTAAGGCTGAAATATTGTCGCGTAATCTCCAACGCGCCAGTTCTCCCCTTGCTGTACATAACAAGGAAGTGACCAACTGCGCTAGAGGAAAGTAACGGGAAGGATTGCAGCGTTGTACCATTTCAAGTATCTAATAACTCCGACTGCTCAGTCAAGTCAGCTTGTTGAAAGGTTTCCAGAATTCATTTCGGGAAACGAGATAGATTGAAATCCCGGAAGTTAAGAAGATTTTCTTCCTAAAATTGTGTTGACGTCAAAACGTGCAGTTCTAAGGAATCCTGGCCAACGTTCTTCCAGATGGAGAGAGAGAGAGAGAGAGATATACAGAGAGAGACACAGAGAGAGAGCGAGAGAGAGGGGGGTGAGGAAGACAACCCACTTTGAGACATATACTCATGATATAGTATACACTCCATTCCAAACAAGTCCGCAAGTAATTGACACTTGATTTCAGACGTTTTCAACTGTGGTATTTAAGCCCTATTCATCTATCTATGTAAAGGCAGTAAATACCTGAGATGTGGGTAATAGAAGTATTAGTGATGGACGCGTGTTCTTCCTGAAGAGTAACCATTAAAAAAAAAATTGAAGAAAAGAGAAACCCACATTCACTTTGAGAAGGGATTTGGGGTATCATTAATTTTTTTTATTTTTTTTTTACAGATACAGAAGCTATATATTAATTTGGACTATGAAAAGAAAGAAAACGTTACATTATCCCTCAGAAAGCATTGCAATGCCAAAACAAATGCTTCCATTTTCTTTGCAGGCACTGAAGCGATATTATTTATTTTAACGATGAAAAGAAAGAAGAAAACGATACAAAATCCTTCAGTAAGGATCGGACACAGCATTGCAAGCCAAAACAAAATGAAAGAATCTTCTTTGCAGACACTAAATCGATATAATACAGTTGACTATGAAATAATGACTAAAACGTTACATTATCTTTAATAAAACATAGGACATCGCATTGCAATGCCAAACAATGTCCCTTTACTTTCTTTGCAGACACTGAAGCCATATTATTAATTTGAACTATGAAAAGAAAGAAGAAAATATTACAACATCATTCAGAAAGCACAGGAAACAGCATTTCACTGCCACAAGACTCCACTCACTAAATACGACCGAGAAGCTACAGCCACAAGTGCTTTGCGATCTAAATTGACCACATAGATGATCTCGGTCTCTAAAGCAATTGACGCTCCCCTGATAACAGCCTTTACTGGTGGTAACATCCCAACAGTCATTGACATTCTTGGAGCCATTTCCTGCTTTTATCGTCTACAGACAGATGTGTATCCGTGAGGAATAACATGGCTGACTACCTTCCAAAAGGTTTAAGGTAAACCTTTCACTGTGAATCTAACTGTAAATCTAACCGGGAAAAAACGCAACGAAAATAATTCAGTCTCATTGAATATTATGATGACGGTATTGTCAACGAGTATACACCACATGGAATCGCTTCAGAACATCTGAGCTACTTCTGATTGACGTGTGGTCCGTGTAAGGTGGCTGGGCAATGAGGTGTAATGCTGGAAATCACGATTCCACGGTGGGCGTGTTGGGAATACCTACGGTAGGTGCTGATATAGACAGCCATTCCAGCGTGGTAATGGGAAAATAACATTCTCCTGGTACAAGAGAGTGCAGAAGAATGACCTGATTAATGCCAGAATGCGGTGATTATTTCCTGGCTAATCGGGTACACTACGTCCTGTTGAAAAGCCAACTCTGACAAGTCGGAAACTAGCAGTACACTAACACGTGCTATGAGGGACATGGGAAGTGAGGCGTTCTCGTCCTGCACGGGTTTTGCCTTCCGCCATGTCGCCCAATTTGGGCCACAATTGCAGATCACCCGGCCGTCAATTTCGGATTACTAGTAGGTAGGACATAAGCTCGTATAAGATAGGCCACATTCCCGGATTCGTTGGGCTACAAGTGCGAAATAACGGCCACATTTCCTGATCATCTGGGCCACATTTCCTGATCATCTGGGCCACATTTCCTGATCATGTGGGCCACATTTCCGGATTATCTGGGCCACAATTCCGGATTAGATAGCAGACAAGCTCGGATAAGTTTAATCTTTGTCAAAGACGTTTAGTTTCACATTTTCGGTTTTCATTAATGATTTTTTACTTTCTGTTTGGACACGGATAAGCTAGATCTCAAGCTCTGATTAGATTGGCTACAAGTGCAAAACAACTGGGCCACAATTACAGATTACCTGGACCATAATGTTCGGATTAGGTAGGACACAAGCTCGAAGTAGCTGGGTCACAGGCTCGGCTTTGGTAGGACACAAGCGAGAATTAGCTGGGCCATATGCCCGGCTTAGATAGGACACCAGTTACAATTAGCTGGGCCACAAGCTCGGCTTAGGTAGGGTACACGCTAGAATTAGCCGGGCCACAAGCTCGGCTTAGGCAGGACAGCTCGTAGATCAGCTAGGACACAATGTCGGATTAGCTGGGCTAATGAACTCGGTTGTATGAAAGTGCCATTAACGTTAATGGCGTTATTAACCGTTATTACTGCTAACGTTATGACTCATATATTGATGCTAACGTAACGCTGCAATAGTTAATGGAGGTTTAATGAAACGTTAATGGAGCATTAGTGTTTCATACGGCTTAGTCCTGGTCCACAAGTACTGATGAGCATTCAATTAAATAGTTAACTTGATGTCAACAGGGTCTCTTGGGCGATTTTAATATTAGCATGAGAACCATGGCATAGTGGTCAGAGCGAAAGCGCAGTGATAGAACTTTGGACCGGAGCCAAAAGTTCCAGGTTCAAATCCCGCCCCGGGGGACCGGCATCAATGTTCGCGAAGGTTACCTTTCTGACGCGATATTGATAGGATGCGCTGTCTGTAAAGTGGCAATGCAGTTATCGTCCTTGGTCTTATCAGTACCGATGCTCGCTACGGATGTTGCGGGTTTCATCCTGGCCTAAACTGACAAGCCGTGATATAAGTGAAAGAATCTTGGAAAAAGGTCGTTCGGTTGATCTCCAGCTGCACAATAAATAGTGACGTAAAAATACGTACTTGTTGATCTCCATCATTAAACGGGTAGAGCAAGGAATGGTCAGCTCGGAGTCAGCATCGTGTCCGAGTGGGAATCCGTGTTTTTACTGTGGCGTGGTATTCCAGGGAGCTAGCGCCATAACACCGGTATAAACCATATCTAGTACAAGCCTGACATGTACACACACAACATGCCAGCCGTGATATGAATTAATTGATCTTGAAAGCGGAATAACTTCAATTCAACCAACATCCATCGGCTTCCAATGAAATACGTAGAGTTTTAAAATTCAATATAAAACAGACCATTGTAATAAAGAAAAAGTGAAGAAAATATTCGTATTTAACAGTCTTGTTTTAATTTAATCTGCATCCTATACATATACATTGTGAAAATTATGTTAGTAGTTGTACAGTGACGCAGACAGGTAGTACATCATTGGTAATATATTAATAATTGATAAATCACCTTGTAATATAGGCATAATGTACAACCGTACAGATACCACTTATTCCACATAATTCCAAATGTATTACAGACTTATACCTACGGGAGTTCCACAGAGAGAGAGAGAGAGAGAGAGAGAGAGAGAGACAGAGAGAGAGACAGACAGACAAAGACACAGACAGACAGACAAAGACACAGACAAACATGCATACGGCCTGGCGGTTGCCTCCTCGCATGGACACACGTCACCTACACTTGCACGGACATGTTGTACTGTCAGGGGGATCACATCCCTAATCCCAACTCTTATCCCGGAAGTGAGTCAAGAGAGTACCAAGGGTATCACCAGGATCAGATTCCTCGATTAGCTATATAAAGTTATTCCTGGCACATATGAAAGTTGGCATGTGGCATGATGTGCACTCGTGTTATAAGTGATAGTAAATCTAACGTGGGCGATAAAATAAGTTGTAGTCCTAGGTAAACATGACGGAAATGTTACAGTTAACTACTATACTATAGTTTCTCTCTTTCCTTCCTTCCTTCCCTCCCTCTCTCTGTTGTATCTCTCTCTCTCTCTACACACACACACACACACACACACACACACACTACTGAAACCTGGTTGCCGTCTGTAATGACATTATGAGAACAAATATCCCTTCTGACTTTCTCATGTATTAATTTAGTAACGATACCTAAATCTCGCGAATTTGACCATTACCCTTGGGGATGACATGCAAAACAGTTTTGTCATCGTACACTAATATTGGATTTTAAACTCAAACTGAGAGTAATTCAGCTCAGTCATCATGTTTAATATTTCATTATTTTCTCACTGTTGCTTGGCAACGATATTTTGAATCAGTTAAATTACAATCAGAAAAGAATACTTCTATTCATAACATCAAAATGCTTATCCATTTTTTTAATGTTGTGTTTCTAATTCATATGCCATCTAGTCAGACAAGTGAAACTAGTGAAACTAGTCTGAGGTATCAAGAATACACGCGTGTCTTATGGGTACAGGTATGTGACAAGGAATACAAATTCTCTGATGGCGATACGGTTACGGTTTCAACAATATACTGTAAATCAGGAAATTAATGCGAGCATGATATTAATGCGGAAAATGCGATTGACGTATGGCCGCATTTAATTCCTACGCATTATGTA
>JAUTBT010072521.1:0-13566 GCA_032361225.1 Lepetodrilus schrolli
TGGAACTATTGCATGAAGTACTAAAACTGGAAATATTGCATGAAGTACTAAAACTGGAAATATTGCATGAAGTACTAAAACTGGAACTATTGCATGAAGTACTAAAACTGGAAATATTGCATGAAGTACTAAAACTGGAAATATTGCATGAAGTACTAGACGTGAATATTACTTGAATTACTAAATGTGAATATTGGCTAAAATTGTAAAACATATCATTTTATTTTCACATCTGCATACCGATGTACACTTATGCACTTTAGATACAAAGGTGGCGAGTAAATGGTGAAGGAAATACTTTATAGTTGGGTATAATAATACACACCAACGACTATGCTAATTCAAAGTCGAATTACTCCCTGGTACACCATTCAGGCTACACCATGCGGCGGTTTCATTAAGGTAATTATGATGTGTTATTAGGCGATTAGTTATTAGGCGATTAGTTCGTTATTCACAAGAGGCCTATTATGGAAAAGGCGAAAAAAAGTTAACATCAGTTATAATGATCATCAGAAATGCCAATTATTTAATTTAACAGCTATCTCTTAAAATGTTAAAGTGACTCTTGCACAAACTTCATATTTACATAAACCTAAAGAACTGATGATACTACATCACATACAATGATTAATTTCCTCCCAAATCATTATTTACAGTTATGACATTTCGCTCCCTTTTTTTCCATCATAAAACGGAATAATATTATTCTCATTTCATTTTTAAATGGCTATTCCTTAATTTATTATTTAAAAAAAAAATGTTGACAGCTCCACTCAGGGAAGAAGCAAATCCTTTGTATAATATTTCAAGCGTCTTGATAGCAATAAGTTATGAATGTTTGATCACGAACTCTTATAAGCAGTGATGGAAATATGCGCTCAGGGCGCATACATGTATGCGATAAAAAAAAAATTGTGTAATTATTTCTCAGAGTAGAACCAACGTGCAAAATCATTGAATCATATTATGTATGCTTTGAGAGAGGAGATCAATCTTTGTCACACAGGATGATAATGAGTGCACTCTCACCCCGGGACTATCCCGGGACTTCCAATTACGTGAAATCAATATTCATAATATTTATTGAGTAACCGTACTTGAGACACCTACTTCGTCAATAAAAAGTCATGTCTTGTTAATGTCAACTCAAACCGTGAAAAAAAGTTCAAAACATTTTAGTCATTTTATTTTCGCAATTGAAAATAAATTACACATGAATATCTCTGATTACAAGATATCTGTCAGGGATACTTTTATACGGGTGATCAAAGACCAATGGGTAGAATTAATGAAAGGAAATCTTTGTGAGAAATGAATCAATTAAGTCTCTCTGGCATATCAAAGGCCTGCTGGATTTCGATTTTTGACGCGTGCATTTTTGTTTCACCCTGTGTTCATTGATTATGCGTAAATTCATCACTGTCGCCAGTGGTATTGCGCCGGACTCCAGAACGAGGTTCTCCGGATGTCGAAACATATCCTTCGGCATTGTTCGTGCAATTCGGAACACACCGGGTGGCAAGACCAATCAATTCAGAGTGATGGCTTTCTACGAATTCGCCTACACCGTATGAATATAATTGCAATTTTTTTCCCCCGGCCTTATCGTTCCTGGTGATGTTTGTCGGTGTGTATTAAATAATAATTTTCTTAGTTTCTTATACATTACATAAACGTGACAGATGTTGACAATACTAACTGTTTGAGAGTTTTAGTATTCTTGCTTCTATCCAATGAAAACCATGCTAAATAGATTGGAAAACAAAGACACAAAGTTGTATGACTACAAATCATTTCAAATCAACATTGGCCATATTTTCGTAGAACTGGTTCTGCTTTCATCGGAAACATTTTCAGTGTGTAGTGTATATTGATATCCGATCTACACGTTCCGAAATAAAAACAAGCAAACATGGATCCGTTCCTATTTAAAACAGGTTTTTCAATTGCGCAAACATTCAGCCATCGAACAAATCGACCAAGTTTCCGACATCGAATATTACCAGTCCTGCGGTGTTCCTAAAGGGTCATTAGCAACACGCAATTTGTTATGGAGGCGTCTAATAAATTATATAACTGTAACGTAGAGGATTAAATATATTACAGGATTAAACATGTTACCACGGCTGTTTAGACACGGTTATAACTTTTCATCTTCTGCCAACCTATTCTGCCAGACTATAGGTTCAATTTATGAACGCTTACTGGTACTATGTCTTTTTTAGCGCGGAGGGGACCAAATTACGCGTGAACACAAACAAACGAGATTAGCGCACTTGATCAGCGTAAATGGTCACTGGGGAGAATGTATCACTCCGCGTCGACTGATTTCCCACTGGAGATGGGAAGCAATTCGAGGCAAAGCTCGTCTCATCATCCCAATACATTGAATCCAACAGCATTCACAAATTTCTCTCAACTATCATCACTTTGGATCGATGGCGACGCTGTAAACTGCGGCATGAGACGGATAGCTGGTGAATTTAGCGGTACGCAGTCAGTGGTCTTTTCGCGGATTTTAGCACTTGCTCATGGAGAAAATGCCATTACCAGTCTTGTGAGACCAGCCTTCACACCGATTGATTTGTCAGTGTAGTTCATCGAATCTGACGATGCCAATTTCAAAGCTAAGTCCATAAGCAACGTTGATTAACTGACAGTCCCTTGCGTTTTAACACCGGAGGAGTGTTTCAGACCGTTACAAAACTATGCTAATTCCTTAGACCTGTGTTAATGCGCATGTTAGTGCAGAAATCTGGCTGTTAAAGTTTTAAAAAAGTGCACGAAATGCCATCTTCAAGGCTAATATCTCAATTTTATTAAATTTTCAAAATTGACATACTTCAGAACATTCGATGAACTTCCAGTATTTTGTGTAAAATATAAATAAAATATAATTGTCGTTTGGATAGTTTGAAAATTTAATTTTTCCACTTGAATTTGATGCCAACTATATGAAACGTCTATGTTTGGTTCGAATTTGGGTTAAAAGTGTCATCGGAATTCGAAGTCCACTCCATTCCTAATACTGTATTAATTCCATCATTTGTGACGTTCATAATTGCTTAGTTAAAGCGCAGTCACAGCAAAAAAAATATGTTAGGTGTCCTGTTGTGTCCTGTTGTGTCCTGTTGCCTGGATCCTGGCAGGACGCTTTCACAGTGGGTGTCCTGGTTTATGTTTTAGCATCTATGTTAGGTGTCCTCACAGGACACCTACGTTTTATTTCGTTTTGCTATGAGTGTTCCTTTTGCCCATTCAAGTCAACTATTACCTACCGACTATCATCTAAACCTTCTGACATAATCTGACTCTCAACAGTCATAAATCTGATCAAACAAACGTCATGAATCGTGCTATCAATAATGAAAGCACGGTCTTAAATAATATGTTATAACTTCAAAGATGTCTGATATTTTAGTAAAAGAATGATCAATCGCCGAGATGCACTATGCACTGGTTTTGTCAGCTGCTCAAGATGCTCGCGTAATATCAGAAGCAAACCTTAAAGAAGACGTCCATGAAAGACACGTCGCGTATGGTTTCATAGCCAATGACTATCTTCTCATAGAAAATTAGATGACCATATTTAACTAGACATAATTTGGAAATATTGATTCTATATAATAGGTTCAAGTTATGAAGGTTTCATTGGTAATTCGACTAAGAAAGTTTCTGAAGAAAACAAATGCTGCTTCTGAATCTTGAACTGGTATTTCAGATTTCCTTCGTTTCATTATGACCGGTTATACATGGTATATTGTTTTTCAAGTAGATTATAAAATCATCGACCTTGTATGATAGTTGATTCCGATCATTCCGTGTTCTCGTGTTGTCGTACTGTCGTCCTCTCGTGCTGTCGTGCTGTCGTGTTGTCGTGTTGTCTTGTAGTCTTGTTGTTGTCCGTTATTAAAACATTAAGTGTATACTAATGACATAGTAGTATTAATCAATATATGAGAAGCAAAACACCGGAATATACCGCCAAATAGTTTAACCTTATTTCACCATCGTGGCGCTACATGTTTGCGCATCTAAAATCAACTTCCGCATTAGTATAATCTACGTTGCCATAACTTTGATACAAATTGCCAGCTCAAATCCATGGTTATCACGTTAAATCAATCCCCGACAACAGAATACCATCATTTCAGCTTCCGTTTGATAAGACGCAGACATGGTGAAAGTTGATAGTTGGAAGCGTGAGAAATATACCGTATGGACCAACGTTAACGAAGGCGCTAACAAGCTGCAGTGCCACCTATTGGATTCTGATGCGAGACATGACTCTCATATTAGCCTTCCTTACAAGAAAACACACCATATTAGGCATATTGTCGCGAGGGATTCCATTTCGGAATATTGAGGGCCGCGGTCTCAGTTTCAATGACTAAACCAGGAGAGCATTAATAGACTGAGTAGACTATGTTTGGCGTTAATTATGGCACCTAAGCTGACATAGTGAAATATAATTTACTGCAAATTTATTTATAATCTTTCATTACATTTTATTCCAATTCCTTGATGTGCAAGTTATTATTATTCCACATTGTCCTGGCCTCGAGGCATTCATTAAAATCTCGTTTTGCAAGCACTTCAAAGTATATGTACACAAAGAGAGCTACTATAATGGGTTTGCTGTTTGCGTTATATTAGATCGTAAATACTACGTTTTCTTCAACATTTAAACATATACGTTTGCTGTGTTCTATTTCTGGCTTCAGAAGATGGCTTAAAGTAAGTATGTATGCTCAGAATAGGCGCATGTAATTGGTTGGTATTAAAAAAATACAAAAAGAATTATTCATTTAACGGAATAGAAACTTAATTATAATTAAAGAATATTGGTCGGTAGTTTTATACATGCACCACAATGATGATAAAATGGTAGCCATTGAATCAAAAGATGCGAACGGCATTTATGAAATGGAATCCTCAAATTGACTAATTGTGTTTATTAGAGTAGCTTGATAGTTACAGGCAATTGATATAGGTCTGGGACCTTGTTTGACAGTAGGGGGAGAGGGGAGGGGGTGATTTGGGTGTTGCTAAGTTTCTTCTAGGATTATTTCCAGTTTTATAACAATTCGTATTCTTGTTAATATCTGCAGTCAATTGAAAATAATCGGAATTTCATCCCCATCCTTTCATCTCATCAAATAATTATTGTGTCGACCCCCCCCCCCCCCACACACACCCACCAGTCTTCCACCCCCATCCCCGTAGTTCCATTCCATCACAAAGGTGTAAAGCAACGAGACTAGATTCTATCTTTTTGAAATTCGACCACAAAAGAATTTGCGCATATTTAACGCTGAAGAGTCCAATGCTGCTATAATTATAAGGTTTCATTGGTTTTGGCAGTATAGTGACCAAGTGTTTAAATATCGATTTACTCACATTCTCACCTCATACAATTTCAAAAACATCCCTATTATGCGATATCAATTTCTTCATACCATCCCTTACAACAAGAATCTAAAATATCAAACTGCAAACACTCTTCACTGAACATGCAACCCCAACTAAACAAACATGGCTGTTGGTGTTAATCACCTAGGCTCCCTGTGGAGTTGAGAATGGTGGTTCACTGGAGTAGGGCTTATATGTTCACACCACAAGCTGCCTATTGCATAACAGTTAAAGGGTTGTGCTGTTTCAACAAGCCGACATACGCTGGCTAATTCACAAGACCAGGAGTAACTCTGGAATCGTGCCGTGTTGCTGTCACCATTGATCCGGCAATAACAGAGGCAAGTGCAGCCGGATCGTGCCTAAACCTTCATTGATGAAGACTTGATTGATAAAACAAAATGAAGCAGGTTGTTCTATTGAACCATAAATGATTTCATTAACCCTTAATCGACCATGCATACGAGTATGACGAACTCGGAACATATGTTCACCCTGTTAAATTAACAGTGAAGTGCTAATATACATCCAATCCCTCGATTTTGAATCTTTGTATGAAATGGTAAACTAACACATGGAATCAAAATTGTATGGCGGATTATGTTTTTTAGATGATCCAATTTTGTATGTGTGCACTGCAAGTATAGGCTAATATATACTGTATACCCTATAGTATAGCTATAGTGTACCATAATGGCGATAGTATTCGGGAAAATACACTTCTTTTGCGTATAGATTTTTGTTAATTAGATTATTGAGGCAGTCTACAATTTCGCGTTGCTATGGAATATTTATTACACTGTCTTTAAACGTATTTTGTATGCAGACTACACAAAAATATAATTATGGTATTATGCATATTTCAATGTCTATATAGTTGTAAATCCCAAAATAAAATGAAAGCAGCTATGTATTTGACACACAACAAACAAATCTCAACCTGAATATAATAGTTGCTCTTACTAAATGTATCCCAAGCAAATGCACTGGCCATTAGATAATTCTAACCGTTGCATGAAAATCTTCCTATCACGGAATCACCCGAGGCCATACTTGGCGGAAATTACCGAAAGTATTCGACTGTGAACGGAATGGAATGGCTCTTACTGCAAAGATGCCAAATCCATATTCGTTGGCAGACGTAATTTCCCAAGACAGTCTTCTTCTTCCCTTAACCCCGAAACCAAAAAAAATATATAAAATAAATAAAAAAGAAGAAAGAAAGAAAGAAATCACCAATAATTGGCAGATATATTAACACATCGATGTAGATAATTCATGCAATTGCCGTTGGGGATTGTCCATGATATATCTGCAGACAATGTCCATGACGTATCCGCAGACAGCGCATCTGTACAAGTTGGCCTGCAGACACTTTCTAATTCAACTGGGGTAAACAGAATACAGTTGTACTTGTCTTTCTGTATCATCATTTGTGTCACATACCAACAGTCTACAAGTACGCTAAAATGATATATAATACTAATACTAATTTTAACAACAATTACAGCAACAACACTTATGATAATAAAATTAATGGTTTAATAAAAATACTGGTATTTAGAGACGCCTTCAAGATTATTTCACTAATAATAATATTAATAATACTACTAATAATAACGTTTATATATAATAATAACTTTATATAAAAATAATAATAATAACAATAATAATAATAAATGTATTATAGTGTTCTTCAATGCATCAGGATATATCAACGCACCCAATAGCATCCAAATGAGTTCATCATCGTAATGTCTTCATAGTAAATGTATCTTGACAGACAATACGTGTTATATATACGTTATTAGAAAGATCGAAAACATATTTTCCATGATCTTTGTTGTTGCACTGTAGCGACACTGATATTAACCGGTTATCTGACGTACATGTAACAATACCAAGTCCAAAGTTTGGAACCAGACATCTAATTACGGGAGCATGCATGGTAATTTTGGCCTTTTACCGGTACCAATCATTGTATAATTTTACGCCCTTTGTTCTGAACACGGAGACATAGAAGTCGACATAACGCGGCGCTTGTATTGACATACTCTTGCATCCCGAAGAAAGCCGTTTCATTTAAGCTTATTTGATTACCAGTGTCCCTACCAAACGTCTAACATTATACAAGTATGGTCCCTGGGACCGTTTTGGATCGTAAATGACAAGGGGCATACATTTTAATGACGAAAGTCACGCAAAGTCTTCGGCTGGTTTATGATTCACGTTACATTAATGGCGTTAACTCTAGTTGAGTCAATAACTGGCGAGAGTAACCCTATAAACGCCATCTGCCAGTATTGGGTATTATCCTCAAAGACGAGCCGTTTCAGAGTAGACTATGACATATAGCTATGTGAAATTGTAAAGGTTAATTAATTTCTCCGTAAAGCCCTTGTTCAGGAGAACTTATTTATGTCTGGATATATTCGTCTACGGGCTTAAAAATAATATGCTATATAATATGATAATATAACAATTAACTGAAACATATTTTCTTAATTATTGTAAAATAGTACTTAGTATGCTATGTCGTGTGTATGTTTCACTTTCAATTTATATCCCGGTATGCTATACATATAAGTTATATGGAACACTCTTGCTTTTGTTGCCTATTAGAATAGTATATGTCTCTGAAGTTAAGCAGATAAATGCCGGCCTTCTCTTTGGTTTCTCTATATATAGCTTTACTAATGAATATAATTATAATTGATGAATCAGGCATTTGCTAAGATAGCCATGCAACTGTGCAACGTTTAGTGACATCATCCGATTCCTGTTTCTGTAATAATTGAAGCACTTATTCATCTCCACAAGAGGTCGAGTCTTGCGCCAACAGTGGTCAGGAAATGTGGTAATCAACGTTTAGCTCGTATCACGATGCAACTACTAGCGCTTGCTGACGTATTTGTTCGACTTGGCTGCCGTCTTGATAAAACCGGAAATGAAGACCGGCTCCCCCTGGCGATAGCTAACACATGACGGTGACAGCAGAGTTGTCCGCCCTTGTAAGTTCAGTTGACTGCGCACTGTCGGAGAGGTTCAGATATTAAGCAACTGACACCAGAATGACACGAAATAATGACACATTTCTATGTAACTGAAATAATACAATATATTTCCTAATGGGAAATGTTTGCAATGCACATGTCAAGCTGTCGAAAGACCTTTTCTGATTAATAGAGTATGACGTTAAAAATTTCTACATACACCATAGCATATATGTTGAACTATAAAATGAAATGTGTTATTTCAACAATTACGTGCTAATTTTGAGTGAAAACATACACTGAAAATATAGATTCGTCTCCGTTCCTTATATTAATTTAAAATAAATAAATAAACAAAAACACACAAAAAATCAACATTGGTTATTCCACCACTCTAGTCATGAATATGCGAACAGAAAGTTATTGACCGACGGTCTAGGATTTTAGAATCATTTTAGAAATCTGTAAGATGCTGAAATGTGCAACCTTCAACCACGTCATCGACGGTTACCACAAGGAATGGCAATGAACGTATTTTCCATACCAAATCCTGGTTCTTTTTCATCACGTGAGAACAGTAAGAATCGAAATACCAGTGATGGAACCATATGGAGCGAGTTTGGTAAGCAGTTCCATTCTCTATTACACAAACTTTGTCTCAAACTGGCTCGAGAATACCCTAGCCTGCAGTCCGTTTATGAGACTGACACAGTATAAATCTATAATGAAAATCATATTTAATACAGATGTTTAATTTATACTAAACTTACTTCAATATCTGAAGTGACACATTTAATGTAACGTATAATATTTTAATGAATTACTTTAAATGCTTAAATTTCAATACTAAAGAAAGGAAATTCCAAAATAAAACGCCTTACCTCTATTGCTTGAGATATCAGACGAGGCCGTCTTTGGTTCCATGGCGCCAAATATGGGTCATATCTCGCGGTCACATAGTGCCCGAGTATTTATTGACAAACTGTGATCGGAAATTAACGATAGGCATCCCATGGTGAGAGCATCTGAGAGGACACTTCCATTGTCGTCTAAGGAGTTATTCATGCGACGAGCCTACAGATCTGGCAACGAGGGTTCAGAAATGACTGACTGACTGGCCGCCACAAGGTCGTCTTGCCTTGTAAAGGAACTCGTTCTCTCCTATCCCCCTCTGGGTATTTAGCAACACCAATTAGAAGCATGCAGACAAGGATTGTATTTTTATACCATAAAGGATTGTGTATTCATTGTTATTGTTTTTCCGAGCGATAAACAATGATTATGAATTTCAAGACGGTAATAATGATATGATGGTAAGGAGGGAGTGGAAAAGAGAGTGTTGTCTGACGGGAGGTGCGAAGTTAGGATGGGATGAGGTTGGCTGGGGTGTGCCGTAGATAGGACACAGTCTACATAATTGTGATGACCTTTGAGTGAGTTGTTATTGTGGAATGATGTTGCTGCTGATATACCAGAGGCGATGTTTAGGTCAAGTTTGCAAGTGTGGCTCCATCATTAATCAATCAAATAACGCCTCATCTATGCATAGATATAATATAGTACTTGAGAGAGCGAGAGAGAGAGAGAGGGAGAGAGAGGGGAGGAGGGGAGGGAGAGAGGGAGAGAACGAGGGAGAGTAAGAAAGAGTAATACATAGTTAGAGAGCTATAAGAGAAAGGACGAGAGAGAGAGAAGAAGAAGAAGAAGATGAAGTGGAAGAAGAAGAAGACTAAGACAATAACATGACATAAATGAATCTTAAATAATTAAATAACGTCTTCCAGCTTAATTATTCATTTAAAATTAAATCTAATGTCGTAGAATGAAACAACCACACCACTGTATTATAGTGAACATTCGGAACATTGCGTTTGCGAAACAATTGTGAAAATATACATTGTATAGATGGTTCCAGGGTTAGGCATTCTCATTCTAGACATTGGATAATATGTAAGCTGATAGAAAAAAAACATACGAGATAATACGATATAATAAAACAATATATCTAATTAACATCTATCGCAAGGAGCACGTATTTGTTTCGCAATGCTCTGTAGCAATTCTATGTATAAGACGCAATAATTCATAATACGGAATTGGAATTCTTCGATCGATGATATTTTATATTGAGACTAAACATATTTTCTTTTGACGGGCGATTGAATTACTTTCCTTCAATGACTTGAATGAGTTTATGCACATATTGGCGCCATGTGTACGAATGAATGATTCCGCACCATTTACTCTTCCTTCTGACATTACAAGTTAGAATCCTAATGGTAATAATCCTAACATACTAGTAATAGGATCGATATGTTCACGTTGCAAAACACATTCTAATTACTAAGCTAATTATTTCTCTAGTTGAGACAACATACAGGCACGTGGTGACTTGACATCTACGTATGCATACGTAGAAACGTCCCTTTACGTCAATCGGCGGTTGGTTTCTCAACGGTAATTGAAATGATCCTCTTGCTATAGTACCCCGCCAATAATGAGAACAGTAGTACCAAAGTCGAATGCCAGTGTTGCGAAATATTTCCGCCCGCTAAAAATAGTCCCCACCTGGAGATTGTATCTTATAAAGCAGAAAGCGGGAGGGCAGGATATTAGGTATATTTCGGGGTAGACTATATTTCGTGACACGGGTACATGTGTTCTTGTAATTACTGACAGTATAGAATACTGTACTTTCCTCAACTCCACAAATACGTTAATATTGACCCACATGCTAATCAACCGTTGGCCGGAATATCGAATTGACACAAGCTATTCAGTGGTACTCATCTTTGAATATTAATGAGGTATATTTGCACATAGATGCTACGTAAACGATGTCTGTGGGATGATTTTATGAAGTCTTATTTCTATCCGTATCTAAATGTTATTGGAGAATCAAGAAAAGCGATATTCCAATACCCGTTCTATCGATATACACTGTACGTTTCCTTTATTGACATTCCATAAACATACAATGCAGCGCCAAGACAAGACATAGGAAAACAATAACCCATATTTAATTCCGAGAAGAAATGTATTGAATGATATTGGCATACTGCAGTATGTGTAGTCCACAGTCAGATAGGTATTATTTGATGTTGGGACCATAAAAAAAGACATTGGTAGTCACCATGCCTTCTGTTCGATCTTGTCCACTATAAAGAGACCACTAGGCTCCACGCATGACTCTATTATAAACTCTAGGCCAGTATTTCAGAGAACAAAAAAACACAATTCAAAAGATGACTGGAATATGTACTTATTGTTTACGTTATCGAATCAGAATGTACTCATAAAATGAATTTGGATATACCATTCATAATATCTATAATTACTAGCGATGTCAGTATATATTAAGCAAGATCAGCAAACATGAGTTAGCATTCGGTCTTCCAATAATTTTAACAATAATAATAATAATATTAATAATAATAATATTTATTGTAATGCGTTGGACTCCACACCGGTGGTATGCTCAAAGCACCGATATTTATTAAAGATATAATTTTTAATGGGGTTTAAAAATGATATGCGATACTCCAGTTCTTAATTCTAAAGGAAGAGAGTTACATTTGTCTGCTGACTGATATAGGTGAAAGTGCAGTAACCAAATGTTGTCAGTTTAGGTGTAGGGGCTCAGTCGTGTTTGAGCTTCATCTTCAGGTTCTTGTAATGGTGAGTGAGTTCACGAAGATATTCAGGAGCCTTTTTGAGGAAACACATACATGTTAATTACAGTGTATAGTGTATACACACTAATCACTAAGCACCCACCTCTGCAACTTATTTTAAATACACACTGTCTGTTAACACTGAATTAAATCTAGACTGTGACAAAACACGTATTTGAATTTTAATACATTGATATTTTCATAGTGCTGATTGATCTAGAGGAAAGAAGATGAGTTCCAGAAGAAACCTAAAAACGTTTGAGCAACTGTCAAAGGACACGATGTACATTTATTCAGAACACAGATGGCAATCAAGTAAACAAACACAATATGACAGACATCATGGCAAGATCCACAGACACAGATCAACACATGGGAGCCAATACCAGACGAGTGATAGTCCTTCAGACCATATCCGATTCACTACAAGGACAGAAGAGAAATACAAGTCCATGGGCCAGAAAGTATGCTAGTTAGACTGGTAAATACGACACAGCCAGCAAATGGGCAGCAATCAAATTTTCGTTCCCAATCTCCGAGAAAGAATAACAAGTCTGAGGGCTAGACTCACAGTCTGAGACCTGATCACTTGTCACAATAATCAGATGTGGCATCAACACTGAGATATTGATCAGAAGAGATAATTTTCAGAAAAGGGGGAAGAATTTGGCGTCGGTTGGTTTCTGAATTTGGGGGACTACTGGAGTTTTCAGCGTCAGGGATGCGAGAGTGTTAACCTTTGTTGGATAGATATTTTTAAGAGAAATGAAAACATGATATGTAATTTTAAAAAGTTATTTTAAAGAGAAATACTAGCATCTTAAGTAACGATATCCTTCAATTGCGTTTATATTATTAGAAAACTTTATTTGGTAGTTATTTTAAAGAGGAATAAGAGCACCTTTTATAAGTATCAGTATCTTTTCATTACGTTTTATATTTAGAAAAGTTCTGTTTCTAAGAGACAATTGTTCAACACACATGAATATCTATTAGCATAATGCATTTAATGAGTCTTCTCACGCTTAGTTTAGTTTAAACATATTTATTGACCAAAAATGTCACAGAATTTGGTAAAAGCAATACAACTTACGAGACCAGCTCCCAATAAAATATAAAATATATACATTAATAATAATAATAATAATAATAATAATAATAATAATAATAGGACTCTTATATAGCGCATAATTCCATGCAAAGAATACACAATTATACAAATGTGTAAATAATATGTGAAGAATATGTACAGTGAGTATATGTATCTTATAGCGCTCTCGTAATTATCAGCGGAGGGGCGGGTGGTAGCGCAGGTTCAAATCCCGCCCCTGGGGCCCGGCATCAATGTACGCGAAAGTTACATTTCTGACGCGATATTGATAGGATGCGATGTCTGTAGAGTGGCAGTGTAGTTATCATCCTTGGTCTTGTCAGTACCAGCCGATGCTCGCAGGTTTACTGCAACATTCAGCGCTACGGATGTT
>JAUTBT010072532.1:0-13564 GCA_032361225.1 Lepetodrilus schrolli
TCTAACTTAGGAGGTGATAAACTGGGTCATAAAGTTAGGAGCTCCTAAATTTAGGATGTCATTGTGAAACGGGGGCCTGGAGAGTAAATGGAACAAATTTTGACAAAATTGCTTGTTTTTCACATGCTGATCAACAGTCTACACCACAGTGCTGTCTTTCGGACATTGCCCCTCTACATAAAATAACAGTCAACCTAATTGGTGATAGCTATATAAACAGAATGTTTTTATTAATGATGCAAAAACTTTTCTATTTTAGTTAGGCAAGACAAAATAGGAAATTGAAGTTTTTTGTTTTTCATTCCATAAAGTATTTACCGAGATAATCTACCAAACAGGTGTATCAATGCATTTCATGGCAAACTATACAAGGGCAGTTACACATTGCGGACATTACATTCACAGACAGAAATTTGACTTTGAAGTTCTTGTCAAATTTTTATAAAGCTGTTCACACTTCTGCACTGAATACCGTGACCCCTTATATTTTGTCCAAAAGGTTTCTCATTTCCTCTTATTACTCGAGTAATAAACTTAAGAAGTGCACAGTAAAAAAAACAAAAACACGTTTTAGTCATCTCACTAAAATCTAATTTGATGATTTGATGATGATAAGTATTTCAAACTGCTATGAACAAAATTAACATGTGCCTTGCAGACATTACACAAAATGTTTAATGTGCCTTGCGGACATTACACAAAGATTTAAATGTGCCTTGCGAACATTACACAAAAATTAAAATTAAAATTAAAATGTGCCTTGCGGACATTACACAAAACTTGTTGTAGACATTACTTTTTTTGTAACATGTTTAAATCAAAGTCATTTTAGATAGCTTTTGATTCTGGATAGTTCTATAACTTATTAAAGTGTCTCAGTCATAAGGAATGAAAAGATACATTTTATTATTTTTTCTTTTTTGAATTGGGGTATAGAGTCGCTTTGAAGATTCTTTCTCATATATCAAGCCTTGTCAGTTTAGGGTAGGATGAAACCTGCAACATCCACAGCGCTGAATGTTGCAGTAAACCTGCAAGCACTGGCTGGCAGTGGTACTGACAAGACCAAGGATGATAACTGCATTGCCATTCTACAGACAGTGCATCCTATCAGAAACAATACATAACTTCTTTTTTAAAAGTAGATTTTGCAATTAAATATTTGAATTGCAGACATTACACAAAAACATGAAAACATCAATACCATTTTTTTTTAATGATAGGTATTTTTATTTGTTCCATGCAATCACACGTATTGAAATATCACTCTCCAGATCTGTCCAATCTAGCTATTTCTCAAAGCTCTCAATCTACTAGATCATTGCGCTCTCGTAGCGATCTCTTGAATATGGTGATCAGGAACTTACGAGGGCATAATGGTCTCATTGTGGATAATTTACTGGTAATTTTCTTTATGTACCCGACTAGTAAAACATCAAAGAGATGGACATTGACTAATATTCAACATACTATGTTTTTATATTACGCTTTTCATTATAATTATTGTCATCATTATATATTTTTGATAATTCTTGGGCTGATAAACTTTGATATTGACAAATTATTGCTGCCATTGGTTCTTAGTAATAAAACTAAAAGAGCAGAATAAGTAGCATCTCAAAATATTGAAAATATTTTTCGAGAAACAAGTAGTTGGATATTTGTTCATAGACCCATCATTGCTTATGGTAAAGGCTATGTATACATTCCCAAAGTCTTTCTGTTATGATGTATCCAAGTTCCTAACTTCCAAATCTTCAAAATTACTGATTTCAAAGTGCTTCAAACACTAAGACTACCCACAGAGGGTGTGGTCAATATTAAGAAAATCACATTTATTTCAAACAGCCCAATGTATCAGCTTTGTGCTAATATAAGTTTTCCTAACAAATATTGGATTTGAACATTGTCACTTTTTCAATGTCTCATGTGGAATTGCCCATAAGCCATCATTACAATGTCACTCTTCCATGCACACAACCACGAAATCTGGGAAATTGTGGACATCTCCAGAAGACTGTTCTCCGGCATTCCATTCAACTCAAAATTCTTCTGGGTATTCAAGATATTGAATGGAACAGCCCCCTAGTTTCTCCATACAATGTCATCATTCACATAGAGAGGCTTGGCAACATGTTGGGAGTCCAGAAACATCCCAGAATCATCTCTCCATGGCTATACACTTGCATGCTGAACTCTGAAAGAATTGAAATCAAAAGTTAATATTATCAACGTCCAATCATATACATATGGGCATGTAATGATGTATGGACATATGGACATGTAAATTATAATCTGAAGGGAACAGTCAACAGCTGATCGGTGTACCTTCGTGAGGCGCCGTGGCCTCGTGTAATTCTGGTAGTGTGTCATGCTCAGATGCTCAACCGTGTGCGTGCACACCCATCATCGACGTGACATGGGCATCCAGGCTCAATGTCACATAGACAGAACTCTTGGAGGCTGGCACAGTCATATCGAAATCAATTAACTTGCTTCATCACTGCATGAGTACAATCTTAGTGGTTTGCTAACATCAGACAACTTGGGTATGTGTGTGTTCATTTTGAGTTTGTGTGTGTGTGTGTGTGTGTGTGTGTGTGCGCGCATACATTACTTAAACATAATCTATGACAAGTAAAGGACCTACTTAATTTTCATTTAAAACTATATAATTTCATTTATGCATTTTTGTGAAGATAATTTATACCTGCTCTTCAAATTTTCATGAAATCATTTTATTGGGAGGCAGTCTACTGGCGACTATCAACTTCCTCCAGACTGACTCCAACTCCTCCACAGTCAAGGGCTCGGGCAGGAAGACTTCCGTGTCTCTTGCATCACTGTTCACCTTCAGGTAGAAGGCGTAGCCATCATCCATTGCTATCTTTGGACGACGCTTCATGTATTGCTTGTAGAACTCAACGAGACATTGATCTGGACATTGAGGTTCTGCATAGACTGTCCGATATGCTCCGTCAACTTGATATACTAAGGATTCCAAACCATTGTCAGCAACTTTCAAGATGATATCTCCCCACTTCATGTTGAAGTGTTCAGTTGGGCCTTTCTTCTTGAAGCATTTGGTGTTTATGAACCACATTGTGTTAATCAACACCTCTCCACTGCTGCCGCCTAGCAAGCCTTTCTGGAACAGCATGTGACTGTCAGCCTCCTTCACATCGAAATGCATTGGTACTGATTTCACTAAAATTTCCGCTAACCGCTTTTTCAACACTTCCCTGGAACCCTGAAACTCTTCGTCTTTCAAGATAGAATATGGATATCCGCCATCTTTCAAATACCTATTTAAGCAGGCCTGTACGTTTTGCAACGATCGAGGTTTCAGGTCGCCACCTGTGACTTTCTTTGCTTCATAGTAGAACAGTGTAAGCATGGTATCCAGTGTTTCGGGGGGTAATGTGAGTAGGTTCACTTTCCGTCCAGATCTGTTGAAGTGGAAGCGTGTAAACTGCTTCACAGTGTACTTGGTAGTGGACAGGGATGCTGGACTGAGAACAGCGAGCCCAGGCTTCCGTTGACTCGGAAATATGGACACAGCTGGTTGCTGAGGACCATGGACATGGAAACTTGCATCTTCCTGACCACTTTCGTCCATTGGAAGGTCAAGGTCATCATCATCAATGAGATCCAGATCAATGACAGAGTCATTGGGAAATGCTGGACAGTCAGACGACCTGGACACTGTGGACTGTGAACTTCCTCGAGGCCTCTTCTGTGGCAATCTCATATGTTCATGTGGCAAACTGACACGCTCATGTGGCACATTTGTAGTTTCTTGGAAGAAGTTGCTAGAGGAAGGACCTGCATTAGGTATGAACACATCGGACTGGTAGCCAGGGAAAGATGCCATTTCATTTCTGGACTCAGTCTTCGTGGCCTGTTCCATCTCTGCACTGTACGAGACTGAGGACGCTTCCTGTGTCCTGTAACGTCCCATCATGGGTTTCTTCTCCCTCTCCTTCCTAGCACCACGCCTGTCACTCATATTCACCGATGACCTAGCACTGTGCATGGTTTCGAAAGCCTTCACACAGAAGCTCTCACTGACCACATTTCCACTGCTCTGTAGGAGCTCACTGAGGACATATCTCTCTTTTTTCACATTGTCGATCTCCACACTGATGTAGCCACTGACCTCCACAAACTGGGTGAAGTTCAGGTAGTTCTGGCAAAGCTGCTGGAGGTTCTCCACAAAAGTGGTGAAGAACTCAACAGAATACTGCCTCTCCATGTTTCCCTCACCTACAATGAGAAAAGAAAAGTAAAGTCTCATGTATTTCATTCATGACTAAACAGTAGTATATCAAAATTTTCAGTTGTCTATGGATACAAAAAATATTTCAACTGTTGATGCAAAGATCGTAAATGTAAAATAACCTGAATACTAGTAATTTATTTATCAACAACTTCGTAGTTAACATCAGACTGGAAGACTAGATTCTATTAATATCATGTTTCTAACAGTTAAAATGAGATGTACACACAAGTCCATGCACATTTTTGGGTTAAAGCTGAGGAAAAAACTGTGTGCAAATGCCTTGAGGAAAAAACTGTGTGCAAATGCCTTGCAAAAGGGTTTAGAGGCATGTTCCCCAAAGATCGTGCAAGTTGCTGCTTAGCATCACAATAGGAATCGTCCAGCCAAATGCTACAAGGGGAAAATTAGAGGAACTATAGTCTGGCAGATAATGTTACAAACCTGTTTGGTTTCAGCACTCAAAAACTATTCAATGCAGGTCATTCAAATTTAGCTGAATATGCTGAGGGGTGCCGTTCTATCGTGTAACGATTTACAAATATTTGAAGACCCAATGACAATTGGTCACATGACAATATTATTAATATTCCTATTGTCCACGTACTGAGAGGTTAAACATATTGTTATCAACAGTATACCACGCAGTTTTTTAATGTAGATGTATAAAACCTCATTAAAATGCTTTAATATCTTCAATTTGAAAGTGCACACAAACGCTCATGCATGTCTGTCTTCATGTATGCATGTACGAAGCAGACTTGTCATGCATTACAAAACTCTCAGGTGTCGTAATGAATATTGTGAGGAAGTACGACGGTTCGTGCAATACAGGAGATGCGTTGAGCTTGGGGATGGTATCAAAACGTGGATAGAAATTTCAATGCAAGTATAGGAAAAACGAATATATGTCAATTTGTAAGTTGGAATATGTTCTCCTTTATGATCAAGATACACTATGAAAACCCTTCATAATAGATGTTTTAATATGCAGTGGCTTCTTGTGAGGAAATCTGTAATAAAATCAAGTTTCTATTTTTGTGTCCAGTATATGTATATTAAAGTCTTTTCGGACCTCTTTTAGAGCTTCTTCTTGGGACTTAAATTTGTTGAATAAAAAATGAAAAGATTTCTTCAATTAAATATGCAAACACATGTATTATGTATGTATTTATTATGAATATGTACACATTTACCTGGAACAATATTTTGTCAGCATGCTTTAACCCAGTTCCCAAGACATATGTCTATGAAAGTGTTTGCGACTGAAAATCGATATTATAATAGTTTCTACAGTTATGCGATAAATAGTATCTCACATTCGTGTTCATATATTACTGAATTTATTACTGAACTCATTGGCAAAGATGATATTATGCTTGGCAGAGCCTCGCATATGTTTTGCCATCTTGTTTAATAAATTCAGTATTATAATTATATGACCACAAATGCGAGATCCTCTATTTACATTACGCAAGTGAATGATAACAACTAAACATTGCTGGACCCCCTGAAAGATTTATCAAGCTACACGATTTACAAGGTTACTTTGCCCTATTATCACAGCATACCGAGGACCCATTTGATCATGAGCAAGACCTCAAGTTCTACCCACAGTTAGAAGATTTTCTTGTTCAAAGGCAGTCCTGCTGCCGCTGCTAGCTTCCTCCACACCCCCGCGACGGCAAACCACATCATTGGTTCAGGCAGATACCACTGTCCTTGATCAGAGTTCCTGCAGAGCTTCACATAGAACGGATACTCAGGATCATGGGCAACCTTGGGGCGATGCTTCTGATACTCTTTGTAGAAAGTGACGAAGCACCTGTCACGGTTGTCTGGATTGGCGCCCACCTTGAGACAGAAGGACTGGTTCACTCGTCTCTCTAAGTACTCATTACCCTGGTCGTCGACTTTGAGGGAAATGTCCCCCCATTTCAGTTTGAAGTGTTCCGCTGGTCTGCGTATAGCAAAATATCTGGAGTTGAGAAACCAAATGGTATTGCTGAGGATTTCTGGAGAGCCAGATCCTAGAAGACGTTTATCAAACATAACTTCAATGTCATGGTTGTCAACAGGTTCAAACTTTTGAGAAACAATTTTACCAGATTCGTTTAATTTTGCTTTTACAAAGTCTCTGGATGGCTTGAACTGAATATCTTTGCTAACAGAGTATGGGTATCCACCATCTCTCAAATACATTTCGAAATAAGCCAGAATATTCTTCAGAGTCTGTGCAGCCAGATTTGAAGAAGTATTTTTGCCATGCTGGTGTTTATTTTTACGCGCTTCAGAAAAGAATTCTACAATAAGATCATTCAAAGTTTCGGGATCAGTCACCAGCATGTCAACATCAACTCCTGATTTGTCAAAGTGGAAATTCTTGAACTGCCTCACAGCATTTCTTATAACAGATACTGTTCCTGGACTCAACTGGGTTTTCCTCTGTTGGCTGCTGCTATTGTTTTGAGAAGGACCAGCTCTTCCTTGTGGACAAGGTTCCTCTGCATCACTTTGAGGACTGTCTTCATCCAACACAATGCAATCAGAGTCATCAGCATCATTTTCAATGTCGCCTGGCGCCTCAGACTTGAACACGGTCGACGCCACAGATGTGATGTCCATGAAAGAAATCTGATCTTGAGGAAACCATTGTGATTCAGATTGTGATAGAGGCAATGTGACTTGACTTTCTACAGGACTTTGCTTTTGCCCTGGACTAGGAATACAGCTGAACGAATGATCTTGAACTTCAGGAATCGTGTCTTCATAAGTGTTGGCTTCAACCTTTATGGAATGTTTTGAGTAAGAACAGGAAGCAACATTACTTCTTTGACGCCTTTCTTTCTCGTGATGTGGCTTGTCTAGTAGCACTGAGGTCATCTTATCAAACTTGTCACTGGTGAAATGGGCATTGCGTCCTGATGGCTTGTTCCTAGAACCATGTTCGAATGAATGTTGACTTTGAAGCTTTTGAACATTTCCTTGGATATACTGGTCACTGTGGCTAGTTGTCGACTGGGTTTGAACACTCTCAGCTTCACCAGAACAATAATCTGAGCTGGGATGTAGTGTATCTGGTTCCCAGGACGGCGACTTCAGCTGGCAATACTGACTCCTATCGGGACTTCCTGGAACATGGCTGTCCTGTTCTGATTGAAGTGTCCGAGAGTGCTGTCCATGGTCCTCAAGTTTCCGATATTTGAATCCACTTCCTCCAAAACTTTCCTCAGACTGATGTCTTTGAGGTGGAATACTTTTTCTTGTCCGACTGACACAGCTGGTGGAATTGGATTCACAAGCTGTGAAAGCCTTCACACGGAAGCTCTCACTGACCACATTGCCACTACTCTGTAGGAGTTCACTGAGGACATATCTCTCTTTCTTCACGTTGTCTATCTCCACACTGATGTAGCCACCGATCTCCACAACCTGGTCGAAGTAGATGTGGTCCAGACACGACTGTTGGAGATCTCGCACGAAGGAGGTCAAAAGCTGTACAGAGCAAGGCTTCTCCATTCTCCTCTTCCTATGGAGAAAGAATCATGACATTAGCTCAATAATGCCTTCATTATCCTCTAGCTGTATTTTTGTCCATTACCATGTATACTAGGGTATCAAGAAATATCAATATCATGGGTATCAAGGTACATCAAGGGTATGTCAGGTTATAATCAAATATGACCACTATTTCATGCCTATTTTGGGAGTGCACATACATGATGTCGGCAGGGTTAGAAATTCCCAATCGCCCGGCAGCCCGATCCACCTTTCCTAATGTTAAAGGTATCATATGGGCTAGTAGAAATTTCATGTTTTGTTATTTATATCTACACCAAACGCAACGTTCCTCGGTCTAGCGAGATTCCACTGTTGGACCGATATCGGCTCGAGAACTTGAATGTCGCTTCATCCCCTGAGTGGCCGGAGACATAACTTACGCGTTAATTTGTATTGTTTTGCGTCAAACTATCAGAAACAATACAGTTAATCACAACAGTATTACATATATATCTATCTATACAAGGAAATATATAGAGACAACATAAAGTCTGTTACACACATTACTGCATCTCATAGAACTTGATCGTATTCTTATACACACTCATATACAAACACATGCACTAATAATGTACATGTATACATCCAGTTAGTTACAAGTAGATAGTGAAAGTTACAATGACGTAATGTTGTACAACGTTGCCATGACGTGATCACGTAATCAGCTTTGTTCGTGACGTCACGTGACTTCCGACACCCGTGTCGGACATACTTCCTGAAGTCACGTTACAAAGCATTCGGGCAGTTATTTCCTTATATTTCAAAAGTGCAGGATATATTGAACATACTGTGGACCATGGTGTAGAATCTAGCACCTTTTAAGTATCATTATTAATATGTATACACACACTCACAGAGTAGATTTATCAGATGGCGAGTTTCAAGTGATTCTACAAGTCAAAGTACTTCCTAATGTTGGCGGAAATATACTTGAATGAAGCTACCAAACATCTTTGACCGTAAAGGACCCGAGGAAAAAGATAACATGGATATGATAGTATAAATGTTTACGGTAGTTATCATTCCACCAATTGTTACTCTACATCATGTACATAGGGCCTATAAGTAGCTTAATATAATGCATGTGTATGTATGTACATGTGTGTGTAGGCCTATGTAGGCTATTATGTGCATGTTGAAGTGTGTGTGTGTATGTGAAAAAAAACAATGTAGGATATATAGACCATGAGAGAAACAGAGAAAGAGAGAATACATGTATTCATATGTATGTGTTGTGTCTGTGTGAAAGAGATGTATGTATATGTGTATGTAAAAGCGATAGAGAGACAAAGAGTGAGTGAGTGAATTATTGTTTTACTTCACAGCGGGAATCTTTCACCCATACGTGAAGAATGTTTAATGATGAAATACATGAATTACAGCATGAAAGACATGCCAATAAACATTTGCTTAAAATTGAAAGATATGATTGATAATAAAAAGTTATGCTTACTATTGGTGCAATGAAATAAATAGTGTGAATACAATAGAATTAAGTATACAATGGTGAAATATTAAAACTTATGAAAAAGTCCAATTTCTTTTAAAAACGATAGAATGAAATGCCCAGAGACTAAGAGATGGGGGTGTATGTATGTATGTGTGTGTGTGTATGTATGTGTGTGTGTGTGTGTGAATTTATACTAAAACATTTACGTTTATAGCGATTTAGGGTTAGCATTGTAAAACTTACATTTCTGTTATGTGGCATATAGTGGATAATTCCTTTGCCAAAGCCTTTGTTACATTGTCTGAGAAAAATATTTAGTTTCTCTCCATTGTTCGTTGTACTGCTGTAGATATAGTTTGGTTCTTGATGTAGTTATTATTGTAAATGATAGAGCTTTCAACAAAGCATATTAATCACAGGGCGATCTCGGTATCCATATACATAAGAGTAATCATAGTGGCTGCCATAAAATGATACATGCTGAATATGAACTTGTAGACATATTTCAGCAAAGAACCAACAGGAAGTTGCTGCTCCTTCAATCTGGAACAATCTACCTCAAGAGCTCTGTGACACTCTGTTTTTGAACTTTAGAAACATCTACTTGGACTAGTTTCTGACATGCATGACTGTGCTTTGACTCTGAGCATGTATTACACATGAATTTGCACGATATGATAGTGCTTTACATTGCAGCGGGAATATTTCACCCATACACGACAATTTGCGTGATAAGTGTGGATACTAATTATTGTTATTGGTGTTATCATCATACGTGCCACCTGGTAAAGAAGAGCAATGATTACAGACAGTGATATTTGCAGTGACTAAAGCAATGTTCAAATAGATTTGCTCTAAAGAATAAAAAACATCTTTCTCATTTTCACAAAAACTTAACTTTTTTCTTTCTATTCAAATAATGAATATTTCAACTTGGTAAAGAACAAGATATTATATGCCAGCATGCATGTTTACTGCTAAATTTGCATCGATCGGGCTAGTTGCCAAGTCTTGCACTCTTACAGGTAGTGTACGCACCTCTGACCCTGTTGGAGAAGGCTGCATCTGCTGCTGAATTTACAACCATTGCACTACTTTTTCAAGAAAGAAGAGAGAGATACAGAGAGGAGGTGCAAGACAATTGAGGAAAGCTTGGATACTTTTACTCTCCGTCATGTTCATGGCTTAATGAGGTGCGGGCAATCTATCAGAACAGTTAATCTGTGACACTAACAGATGATGTTGGTCCAGTTGGCGACATCAGGCCGACAGTTAATCGAGGGCAAGCAGGGACGATGGACCAACCTCGGCCCAAAGTTGCTTCTTGCAGATGTTGTACCGACGTTGGTCCAATGTTGGACGTTGGCCTGCTGGCCAAAATGACGTTGGACCAACCAGTGGTTGCCGATGTCGGCCGGCAGTGGCTGCTGATGTCAGGCCGATTGGCGATCGAGGTCAAGCAGCGATGTTGGCACGACGATGGACCAACCTCAGCCCAACATTCCTGCTTGGGATCTTGATGCTATCTGGGATGGTGACAACAAACTCAAGAACTGGTTGAATAAGGTAATATGTGAAAGAAATTACACTTTCTGTTTGCCCAATTAAGAATGTTATTGCTAAGTAGGTCAATTATCTGTGGTTTTATGCTCTTAATCCCTCAAGAGGTAAAAAGCTCTTGAATCAAACATTCTTTGAACAGTTGTCAACCGAGTTGAAAGATCATTGAAGCGTGAAAATAATTCCACCAGTTTCAAAATCTCAATACTAGTACACATGTTCAATACTGTCAATAATACAGTGACAATATACTCTTATTATAACAACGGAACAAAATTTGCAGGCACCTTGAAATCTAACTGGAAAGTCACGCGCGTCCTTTTACCCGCGCTCTACTGTTCGTATATTGATAATCCGTACAAATGGTACCCGACCGTATCTAAAACTATTTCCGTACAACTAATCATATATATTCCAACTTGATTTAATCGTCTGTAGGCTTAATCCGAATATAGTCAATTCATATTTCAGTATACATACAGTGACTTTGCATACAGTCCATTTATACAAAGACATGTTGTAGTGTTCTATTTTTCGTTATTGATACCGTTAAAATAAAGAGTACACAAACTAGCCTGCAAACGAGTGGGAAAACTAAGTTAGTTTCTACACATAGATTTAAAGGCATACAATCGCGGGTTTGTTTACATATTCCATGGTCAAACGTATTTTTACGTGAAAGTATGTACATTGTGTGTGTCTACACAAGTATATTGGGTAACCAGCTACATGTTCCGCATATCACACTGGTTTTCAAATGTTGATATTGTATTATTTAAAAATATTTATAGTATATGTAGCTTTATTGGTACCAGTGGTCGAGAAAGGTTATTTTGACCATGTTCAATTATCAGAGTTATCCCCTTTGGTCTATTAGACTATAGAAAATTGAGATATTACAGTACATTACCAACTGATTATTCGGTCGGGTTGTACCGGAAATGTAAACTGCAATGGAATTTTACCTATCCTACAACGGTGAAAAGATATTTGGAAGTACTATGTGTTGTTTGTCACTCCTTTAAAAAGCATCTCTTTATGTGCTCTCTTAATCCTCTCCATGCTGATTTTTCTTCTTCTTCTTCTTGAAATCGTTTAATCGGGTCTTTGAACCCGGTTTGTTTACATGCATGTTTATTCTATTATACTAAAAAGTAAATATCGGTATTCTCTTGTGTTGTAACAATACAGAGTCTCTACTTCTGAGCTGTGGAATTCATCAAGATCCCAAGTAGCAGTACAGTGAAGTAGAACGTCGCCTGAGCAATATTGTTAATAATGTATAGCTCTAATATATTTGTGTTTAATTGATATATCTTTCCACAGTTAACCCTTTAAAAAATGTTGGCCAACAGATTACCGTTCCACCAAACATTAACAAGATTAGTTGTCCTCCGAATACGATAAATACCGGCTTATTATTCCCCGTCCCGTTACTCTTTTGTGTGGAGGACTGCTGAAAGAATTTGACAAAATGGGGGAATGCAGAAAAACTTCATTTTCTTATCGACAGAAACGTATTAACGTTCACGTAAGACTCTAAAACTGTTACATATTAACCCTTGTTGTCGGTTTCAATGATATATCGGATAGCTTATCTGGTTATCATTGCAAATGTTGAATATTTCTCTTTTGCCGTTTTGGTTTGTTGACCCAAGAGTCGGGTAATACATTTGCGTATTGATGGATTGAAGTAATGGCAATGTGGTATTCTTATTCACGACGCGGTGCAGTACTTTTAACAGTTCACAACGTCAGTAAATGACATATTGTGCCTATTACGTTAATCTAAAATACTATGAAGTTTGGATACATAATCTTCTTTTTCATTAATTCATCCCATCACTAGTTACCTCCCTTTGAATGACTAATATCTTGATTTCTATATTTGTCATAAGATATATTCGTTTAGTCTTGATTTCTTAATTGACTGCATAACAAGAATAATAACTATATATACACATGACCACATATATGTCACAAACATAGCATCATTGCACGACTAGTTGGTTCGACCGGTTATTGATAATGTATTGTTTTAGTAAAATTAATTCTTTTTCTTTTTCGAAAGACTTCTCTTTTGAACTAGGAATGTGTAGTGTGTAGGTTTGTTTGAAATAAATAAATATATAATACTAGTATACATTTCAATTGCTTTACTTCATTTTAGTAAAATGTGTACATGAAAGTTTGTCTGTTTACATGATACATGTGATATGTTTTTTAAATTTTGTATAAAGACATTTATTCCAGTAGAAACAAAGAATACATCATACACATAGAAATGGTAAACAAATATATAGCAAACAGTAACAATTTCTGGAAGGTAGAGAAGTGGTGAACATATGATTTACTTATGTTTTGGGTAATAAAAAAGTGATATAATACTAAGGTAGACCACTTAAAGTGAAATTTCTGTACAGAATTGTTGAGTCTGGCTAAATGTAATTCTACCTCAGCTATTTCTCTGACAATACTTTAAACAATAAGTTTAGTATCTTTAGTACAAGTTCTATATTGTGTTAGAACACTTACATGTGAACATTCAATTGCCTCAACCATCAGTAGAACTTTCAGAACATTGCATGTCCCTTGACCTCCTCGGTTGTGGCCCACTTGGAGGACTTTTGCCAACTGACATCATTACTTATTATACAGAATTATACGGTTTTACTTTTGGCATTCTGCAGTACAACAGATATGATATATATATA
>JAUTBT010072543.1:0-13563 GCA_032361225.1 Lepetodrilus schrolli
AGCTCTTGTAGACTATCTGAATAAGACAGCGCTACAACTATTGTAACGGCAGTTGTAAGTCCCTACAACTATTGTAGCCTTCAAGAGCGTCGTGCAACTGGACCCAGGTATATGCTTCACGAAAGAGTGGTACCGGAAGCGGTAGCAAATCGATGCTACGTCATTTCCTGTTATATGAAAACCATGACGTACGCCACGATCAATACACCTTACTACAGTACGACTTTCGTGAAGTACGATTTCATCCTAAAGCTAAAATTTGGTATGTGGATTTGTGAACAAAACTTTGACTTGAGCATGAAATTGTACTCATAAAACTTTCGTAATCTCGGGTGACACAACCGTTTTTAGTACGATTTCATGCTTAAGCTAAAATCTTATATGAGGATTTGTGAACAAAGTTTTGAGTTGAGCGTGAAATCGTACTCAAAGAGGTTTCGTAATCGCGGGGCAGGAGGTCCACTAGTCTCCAGAAAACGCATTAAAGACTGTAAAGGGACTTCAATAATACTATTTGACGTGTTTCAAGCAGTAATACATATGGCGATTATTGCACACCGTGTTGTGCCTATAGGATGTACCAATAGAACCATATTTCCGTAGCAAATCTATCAGAGAGGCTGCCGAAGATGATTCAGCGGTGAAAGTAATAATATAATGACAGAGATAGCAGAAACACATTTCCTGTGCCAACATTATCCTAATACGCTAAGCAGTATATTAACACTATGCTAATGCGTGTGTATCGTATGTATAGCCAGCCCACCATGATCGATTAGCGTGTTCAGAATTGTCACGGTGGTGCATTAGACTGCCATAACATTAGTAGTAAAACTGCCCGAGCATCAAATGGGTATACTCATGAAACGACCAACAATCACAATGTTCTAATCGACAGTATTAGAGCTGCACAAATTTATTCCCTCGTCTTAAATACGGAATTGGCCTGTAAAACTAATTTAAGCCTATTTCCTAATTTTGAAATGCTATCTGTTTTGTTGTTGTACATCGGTTTCGATGAGGACCACACTCTCGTACATTTATCAGTGACTTGTTGTTCTGTGTGTCCGGAGATGACTGATGAGGCATATTTGGGCACGGAAAGTTCGCCCACGTGATCATGAAGTGCTATTTGTTTTACATATAATTAATACATACAAATGCAGATATCGCAGAAATATTCTTAATTTTCATCAAAATCCATAATACTTATATATTCATGTGCACATATTATGCACACTGTACACTGCCAATGGTTCTATATATTTTGTTTTTGTTCCATACAGTCATAAACCTGTTCTTTGGGATGACCCTGGTCAAGTCCCAGGCTCCAGACTACATGCGGTTCATTTTGGCCGCTTATGTTGTGTGGCAACTACTTGTGGAGATCGTACTGGAAGTACTCAAGTACATGTCTAACGGTACGTCCTCTCTAGATACGGTGTCTTCCCGAATTAGCAACCTTCTTTGATATGTATAAAAGCCAATTTTTCCAGAATAGTGACAGTCTGTGTTTTTTTGTTCCCGGCTTGTGTGATTAGACGGTAGTAAAACGTGTGATGTTGTAATTGAATACTCATTAGAGTTTAATTGAGTATAATTGAGCTATTCTGTTTATCGTTGTACCTGGTTGAATTATTACATTGTATTAAATTCAATTACATTATAGTCACTAAAATACTGTATACTAATTCCCAAACTCAGTGGATGTGTTGATCGATGGTATAGCCCAATCAGTCAAACCTTCCAAATATTATCGAAATAGCGACCAACGTTTTTCACTTTCCTTCATATTTCACACCTAGGGTCGCTATTCCGAGAAGTAGCCCTAAACATACCCCAGACTCATACGTACCGTAGTCCGGGCGTAAATTGCGTAACTTTTCTGGGTATGGGTACCACAGAACGATCGTAGAGCTACCTATATGTGTATAACAGTAGCGCGCATAAGTGGGTCAAATCTATTTTTAAAGCAAATCCGGTTTAACGATTCTGGTGATAACCTACACAGTGACATGTGCGTGGCTGTTGTTTTATTTACGTACCTTACATTGTATCGCGATCTATAATGTGTGGACCATGCTGAACAACATGATTCATCTCTGAATCGAACAAGATTTAAGCACACGATCCGTATTAACGGCGTATTCAAATTTTATCTGGAGTTTAGTGAACCCAAAGACTATTACTCCTGTTTGGCTATGACCGGAAACTTCTGGGTAATTATCGGAAATTCTAAAAATAAACGTGACCCACTTACAGCCCCAGTTACGACTCACATAGCGCTGCGATAATTCTTAGAAACAGGATTCTGCTGTACACGGTACAAGCATAGGCCGAGAAGCTCTGACAATCATATCGGTAATATCTGTTGTAGTTATCGCTGGAGGTTAAGATGCGTAGACAATCTAATAATAGGAGTAAAGCCTGAAGTAACTTGTTTCATTTGTTTCATCTAAAAATATCCCGATTTTTGACATAGCGCTAAGCCGTGTATTTATTGTTGTTGCAGATAAAGATGTAGACGATTCGTCGGGACCAAAAGTAAGTAGCAATTATGAGATAACTGATTCCTATTGGAAATTATATGTGAGGTTTTAGTAATAGTTGTTTTAATTAAGTGTAAACGTTTTGTAATCTTACCAAAACCGTTAGAATAGCCGAAAATCTAAATTTATATGTAATTAAAAGTAAAGATGAAATTTTCTGTAAATATTAAGATAGCCCAGACGTAAAAGTAAATTAAACTTGTCAGCAGAATTTTGTATTATAATAACTTGATTTGTGATATTTTCGTTCTTTTCAGTATGCCACACCGATGTTTATCATCATCGTAATCCACATAGTCGTTGTGACCGCCTTAACTTTTACCGTCATTGGGCTGCTGGTTTCTTCGCCATGATACTAAATACATTCACCAAGTAACAATATATGGCATAGGTCTATGCTTAACAACGACAACCGTACCAACCTCACGACCTTCTTCATGGAAACAGTAACGTTAAATACGCGGGCAACATTTTTGGACCAGGACTTGTATGCCACTTGTCAGAGTCGTGATACACAATATAAATGATGATATTACTCATACTCTCAGTAAATTATCGTGTATATTTCTCACTTGAATTTTTGCTAATTGCTAATTATAAACTTTTAAGGAATTCATTTTTCATTTAGATTCGTTATTACTGAGTGGGTAGACTTCAGAGGAAAGACATTTGAGTGTATTATTCGGGATGCGTTTTATTTTTGTTCAGATGAATATCTACCAAATATTGAAAGCTTTTCTATGACAAGAATTCAATATGCATACGCAATCCAAATATATCACAAAACAGGTATTCTGTTCATTCTTGCATTTCGAATACATCAATATTTTACAAACTTTACGCAAATTCCAATCAGCAAAGCTGGGATTTCCATAACTGTATTCATTTTATTACTGCAACTTTGATATCGGAAATATCATTTCAGTGCAATGTATACTTGTGCCAAAGGGGTACTTAATGCCTTCATATCTCACTTCATGTGGGACGTGAGATAGGGACGGAATTAAATACCTCTGTGCGAGGATGATCCAGGGGATTACCTTTAGAGAAAACTTGAAACATTTAAAAGTTGATGTATTTTGAAGTCGATGTAAAAACTCAATTTTGTGGCAACTAAATGTATATAAAAAACATGAACTTCCATGCAAACAGCGTTGTAATAACTTTATAACGTTGACACAACGTTGTAATAACGTTATAACGTTGTAATAACGTTGTATAACGTTGTGTGTTTGCCGGGTTTAAGCTTGCACTATACGCGTGACTAAGAAGTCGTAATTCTATTCTCATTGATATGTAATATTTATACCATAAAACATGTCTTCTGCTAATTCTTGCACACTGTTTTATCCTTTTTTTTAAAACGCAAATTGGGTAATATTTACTATTCATAACGATTACCTCATACTGA
Organism: Lepetodrilus schrolli; assembly: GCA_032361225.1. Taxonomy (NCBI): domain Eukaryota; kingdom Metazoa; phylum Mollusca; class Gastropoda; order Lepetellida; family Lepetodrilidae; genus Lepetodrilus; species Lepetodrilus schrolli. Next base: position 3,961 of record JAUTBT010072543.1, read on the forward strand.
TGCAAAGTTTAATTCTTGCTATCAGGGCGTCGACTGTGGACCAAATATTTTTTGTTTATATATATAGTGTATATATGTATATTATTCATTCGAATTGATGCTCATAAATTTAAACGTTCGTAGAATTGTTGTTAAGATGGATTTATTATATTTTATATATTCTTACTGTACAAGTGTTTCCTGTAAATATAAGTCATAAAGTCTGTGTGTGTACTGGTGGGTGGTGGGGGGTGGGGGGGGTCTATTTCGTATAATAGAATTGTTTTCAATGTCGTCTTTACGTACTTAATCATGACGAGGGTTTTCTGTAAGTCCCCTTTCTTTTGTTGACTTGTCAACGTGTGCGAGATTATCGCTTGCTTATGATTCTCCCTCCACAGCAGGATTTCCAGGGTATACAGTCCACGGGGGATGTTGTCCTAGAATCAGTTTTAGTATATCCTCGCTGTACTTCTATTACCCTGTCATATTTTGGACGTATTTATTTTCGCTTTATAAATGTATGTTGTATATCATGTACCACCGTGGGTGGTTTTGATAAAATAAAAGGTTACCCAAAAACTTACCAACGTTATGAAGGTCTTCTGAACGGGATTACAGTACCCGAGATTATATTACGAAACCTTTTGAGTACGATTTCATGATCAAGCTCAAACTTTCTATCGGCATTTGTGAACAAAACCATTACTTGGGAATTACTTATTTAGATTTTATTTTTTTTAATTGTAATTTCGGCGTCAGAAGTAATGGTCTACACCTGGTACTGCCGTGTAATGATCATGAACCAATCAAGGACGATAACTGCACAGACAACGATCGAATTCTATCATATTTACATTGGAAATGAGTTCCAAGAACATTTGTGCCTGGTCGGATGTATAACATTGATTGCCGGTTCTCCAGGGTGGGTTCGTACTCGTAACCTCCGAAATCGTACGATCTACCACTGTGCTACCATCTGCCCAGGGTGTGCACCGGTTTGCTGTGCGGATTGGATTTAGCACGTAATGCAAGTTCTACATGCGTTTATTTATAATGTCCATAGTACAAAATATGTATAGGATTTCATTTTCTAGATGTCCTTGCCGATGTTTATATAGAAAATGTGTGTTTGTTGACATATTTCATGGTCAAATTATTTTACCTGATCAAATTATTTTACCTGATAGTATGTGCAAATCAAGTATTAAAAATCGCGAGCAAAATAAAGAAAACATTAAAATACAGTCGACCCCCGGACTTCAGATATCCGGTTCCCTCGTTATCCGGACGCTTTTTACTGGGAACCAATGACTCAGATAACCGGAAATTCGGTTTCGGTTTCCGGTCGGTCATATCCGGACACCGATTAGACAAATTAGGTACAATCTATATTAAGATAGCCGGACGACAAAAGAACTAAGAAAACATCGACTACTAATACTATATTGTATTGAAAACTAGTGCGACGTGTGGAAAATGTAGTTTGTTTCCCAATATACTTGTGTAGACAAATCAAATGCACATACTTTCAATTAAAACCTGTTTGACCATGAAATGTATACATATCAATAAACCATGACTGTAGGCCATTTTAAAAACGCAAAGTACGTAACTGTATAAATGTAGCGGTAGACAGGAACATATTATGTTCATGAGTTACTTCCCATACGTTATTTACAGAAGGGAAATAACTCAATTATTGCGAAGAGGGAACCTTCGACAGATCGTATATTTCTTTCCATCATCAGAGTTGTGTTTTAATACAAAGAGTAAGACTTACGGTAAAATATTTCGTTTGAAGATAATGGGAACTATACATGTACAGATTTGTATATATATGCACAGAGCAAAAACAAATGTCATGGTTTTCTCTTTCAAGCAATCGAACTTACATAACCCGGCGTTGCCAGTTTTCGCCTCCGTAAGCAACGTTGTATCAATACTTACTAATGGTTGGACTAACATTCATTTCCAATTATATCACTGTTGTTAGTGATATAACAACTATCATTGAGCATAATTCCAAGTAAATTCATAAACATTGCAAACGTGAATTCAATGACATTCAAATGTATTGACGTTACCTATTTTCGCATATTGCTTAATGAATGTATGGATGGTTTAATCAGCCATCATGTTGAATAGTCAGATTGTGTAATATAATGTGTTTGAAAACAATTTTTTTCTCTCTTCATTCTAGTGTCTATGAGCAGTCACCAACTGGTCACTGTTACTAGATGAAAGCAGTTAACGTAATTTCTCCACAAATAAATTGTGTTGTTAAGCATTTAGATATAAAATTTTATATATAGCTATGAGGAATAAAAGTCCTGGAAAGGCGGTACTTTTATAATAAAGACACCAAAACGTTTCCATATTTCTTTTTTGACGTGAAAGTTATGTCTGATTTTGCAGCTGTAAATCGTTTGTCTATAGTTGACTAGCATACGATGAAAGCGCATTGGTATAAATATAGTATCATGTAGTGATACTATTGATGGCATTGCACAATTTCAGACTTCGAGGACAGTCTCCATAAAGTGATGATTAAAAGTCTACTTACAGTCCTGCTTGCAAGCTGCGTATTTAGCCAGGTAAGGGCGTCATGCGTATTTAGCCAAATATAGATTATTAATATAGATATAGACATTATATACTAGTATATGTATTGAACTATGATTGAGCGTGTTGAACCAGATATGGACACTATAGCTTTTGAACTGGTTAAAGGCATTATCCGGATATATAACGAGTCGTGCGCATTACCGTATAATCCTGTTCATTTAGATAGAGCCCGTGTTGTTGTTTTTTGTCAATTCATAAATTACACGGGTGTCAGAGCCGAGTTTGCTTTATGTTTTTTTGTAAATGGACCAAAACCCCAGTAGATTATGTGCATTAACGATTTAGCAGTGTTTTCAACATTTCCACCATATAAATTTCTACGGCACGAAACATTAGCATATTACCCACATGCCTTTGCGAACTTGGGAGTTTTTTACTAGGTCACTATACTCTGTATCTGAAATCATTTAGGTACGCTTCTGTAGTAATAATAAGCATTTGTTAATTTAGATGTATGTACATATAAACTATGGCATTGTATCAATTACGTGCAATTAACTATTTATCGTGTTTGTAAGCTATCGTCTGCTTCTCCGTAATATAAACTATTATATGTTCCAATATTTATGATACACCTGTTTTGTATATTTTATATAAAAGCTAAAGGTGCTAGCTGCATGTAATATATAGATGTTCAATTAGATGGACACCGAGTTCGAATACAGAGTATAGTGACCCGGTCGAAATCTTCCAAGTTCTCAAAGGCATGGACGTAATATGCTAATGATTTCGTGACGTGTAAACCAAAACAGCAGCAATGAACTTTATATAGTGGAAATGTTTTAAAACACTGTTAAAGCGCCACGCACATGCTGGTGATTGTACATAACCAGAATCTACTGGGGTTTCTGTCCGTTTTCACGAAAACATAAAGCAAACTCGGCTTTGCCACATGTGTCATTTATCAATCGGAAAAAAACCATGGCTCTATTTAAATGAAGACTATAGTATTAAATCAGGCATGGACATTGCACATTGCTGATTTTAGCTATGGGCATTATGCGTATTGAGTCGGGCATGAGCATTAATATAAGCTTTCTGCACAAGTACTGGTATCGTGTGTGTGCATGCGTGCGCGCGCTTGTGTATGTGAGTGGCTGTGTGTGTGTGTGAGTGGCTGTGTGTGTGTGTGTGTGTGTGTGTGTGTGTGAGAGAGAGAGAGAGAGAGAGAGTATAATATATCATAAATATTAATTAACTAGTAGTTCTCATGATGTATGTATTTACATCCGGAGATGTTTGCAGAGGATAGGAGGTTCAAATGGTAGCGTTCTTTTCTCTTTTCTTTCTGGGTATGTCTGTTGAACTACTGAACTACTACCGGTGTAACAGGACATTAAATCTGTATGAAAAGTATTTTTTTCAGACCTTAATCCGCGACAGCCGCTGCGGCGTCAGTCTAGGATGTTTTGACTGTGGACAACCAACCTGTGTATATAGCATCTCGTGGAATGTAGAAAAGGACAACATTCACTTCCGGTTTAGAACTGTTACTAACGGAAACGCCTACCTTGCTGTTGGCTTTTCCAAGGACAGGATTATGGTGATCATTTATTTAATGCATTAAGACTTCGACAATCGGTCCAGTGGATTACCACAGCTGTATCTGTACAACTATGTACAATACATTAAGTTTACATCGGAATTATATATTGGATATTTATAAGTTCATTTCGTAGTCGACTATTTTCCTATGTTATTAGGGCGATGATACAGTGTTGGACTGCGTAGAAGCCTTTGGGGTGTTCAGAGTGTACGCATCATATAACTTTGGCAAGAATAACACCAGACTGGCTAACGTGAGTTGATTGATGACTGGAGCAAACTGCGGAATGATGGTAAATGCGGTATACTATTATAAAAAAAATGTACAATTTCCGAAAATTAGCCCAAGCACTGACTGTCAAATCGGTCATGCATGCATTTTAATGAACAATAAAAACATTCTTAAATATAATGCACACATAGACACACACGCACGCACGCACATAGCATAACAACACACAGCTTAACAACACACAGCATAACAACACACACAGCTTAACAACACGCACGCACCGCATAACAATACACACCGCATAACACAACAGACACATACCCAGAGAAAGAGACAGACGGACGGACAGACAGACAGACGTACAGGTATGTATTACTCAAAACCACCCACGGTGGAAGAGCATCATGTCAAACATAATAACATGTCGTATTGTAGCATCAGGACGGAATCCAGACCGTGTAGTGGACATGTATACTGGCATCATGTGATTACGAAAACACCATTACATGGTTAACTGTTACAGAGGACGCAAACGGAGCCAATGTAGTAAATGCGCTCAGTTATGAGAGAATTGCCCACGGTGGGACAAGTGCATGTTAAACATAATAACATGTTTTACCACATTACATACAGTCTGGGAGTGCAATAAACCCATTAAGATATTTTCACTAGTGCAATAACACAATAGATTTTATAATTGTATTCAAACCCGATAGCAAAGCCTTGTTGGACATCCTTTAGATCTTCTTGGGACTAAATTTGTCGAATGTAAAGTTAAAATATTTCTTCAATTAAACATGTAGACACATCTATTGCCACCCATATTAGATCCTCTATACTATTGTAGCATCAAGACGGAATCCAGAACGTTACTGGATATAGCCATAATGGGATCCTGGAGTGTGACTTTCTCAGAAAAACCAAAGGCACGGCTGATGAGAGATCATTTTCTTTCCATAATGATTGGTATCTGCTTGTTGCAGTGGGACATGTTGGGTTGGGTAAGTACACTTTCTGGAGAGTTGATTTCATAATTATAGTTGTTACGATCAATGACCACATACCAGTACTAATACATTGATATGCATTGATAATAATATGTAGTGCTTTAAGCATGCTTTAAAGTTCAGGCGTTGATTTGGCTTATTACAGACATAGTAGTAGTACCGGTACTGTGGGGCGGGTGGTAGCGCAGTGGTAGAACAGTTGGACTTCAGAACCAATTCTAAACCCCAATTCAAAAACAAAAATCAAAAAAATGTATCGGTACTAATAGTAGGGGTAGGAGTAGTAGTAGTAGTAGTAGTAGTAGTAGTAGTAGTAGTAGTAGTAATAGTAGTGGTAATGGTAGTAGTAGTAGTAGTAGTAGTAGTAGTATAGTAGTAGTAGTAGTAGTAGTAGTAGTAGTCGCATTATTTAAATCATTAATACTCATTAGTATTTATTATTATTATTATTATTATTATTATAACCACTACATGTACTATTATTAACATGTTCATATATCATTATTATTATTATCATCATCATCATCATTATTTGAACAATGGAAGTGTGGAATTATACTAATATTATTTTTCATTTTAAGGGTTTAAGAAGAAAAAACACCAAATAATGCCTGTATCAACATTAGATCCTGTAGACCTGCAATCGACTGAGATTGCTATGTTAAGCACTGCCCAACGGCCCCTGATCAAAGCACATGGTATGTAATGAACTGTAGCTTGGGTTGCATACACCCCAGGGGTTTAAGAATGAATTAAGGGCACACAGGTCCATTGACTGGGGTAATAATGTAGCGCTATGACCAGGCTGTCCAGCTTGGACTTGATGCAATATACATGTTCACATTGTTGTTGTTATTATCATTATTATTATTATTACTATCATTATTATTATTGTTATTATTATTACTATCATTATTGTTATTATTATTATCATTATTGTTATTATTATTATTATATCAGAGTTATATTCATGCGAGACCCACACTAGCAGGCAACCCAAAAGAATGAAATATACTTTTTTTTAAATGGTCGGTAGATTGTTTTAGGGGGAAAGCGTTCTACCAAATTTTAGAACTCGACTATAGGAATCTAGTACCATTCTTCTCCTAATGCTTCTGGAAGTTCGTGAAGAGTACCTGGAGCCTGTCAAGGTTTGGACATTCTTCGTTGGTAAAATAATATAAAGCTAAATTCAATATTTGGTAAATTTGGTAATTCACAACCGTGATTCATCTCACACTTGTCGAACACACATATATCTTCTGCCCAGGTGGGTTATCCCGATGTACTATATCTTTAATTCATCGTTACTCCAAATAGGTTCCTTGATGATGTTTGCTTGGATGTTCTCTGCCAGCATTGGTGTGGTGGTAGGAAGATGGTATAAATCCGTGTGGCCAAGCAATGCACCAGAAAGTAGAACAATCTGGTATCAGGTATTGTTCCATGATCAGGGCGCCGTTGCTCAAAACAGTTGTAGCTATAATTGAGTGTAAATCAAATATTAGAGAGCCGCTACAAGTCTAAGTTCATTGCATGAAACATTATATTATTATTATTATTATTATTATTATTATTACTAATTAGTTTAACTGTGATATGTAGTATATATGTAGAATGGCCCACGTAGGTCTACAGCTATTCAATATTTAACGTTTGTTTCACAGATTCACCGCATTTGCATGATTTCAACCTTAGTAGCAACATATGTTGGCTTCATGCTTATATTAATAGAGAAGAAGAAAATTGTCACGGTAAGACATTACAGTCAATGATTGGTATTGTTTTCCATGCACATTTTTTCTTGTTGAAGACCCAGAATGAAGAAAGAAATTAATAATAAAATGTATTTGTACCAGATGTCATTTTTATGGGTGGTATTTTGGGACATTGGGCATGAGTGGCGGGGAGGGGGCGGCACTCAGGACAGTAAACTAACGTCAGTGTCACATCACGATTCAGCGACGACCGTCAATTTAGATGACGGACACGGACATACATGTGTAATTATTAAAGTATGGAAGAAAATATATATGGAATAATATCATACTTGTCGGGAATTAGGGAGAGACAGTTGTATCAGAACATATAATAAACCGGTCAATGGTCCATTTGTACTAAATGCAATACATTTGCAATAAATTATGTAAATTTAAATCTGTTTACAGTTAAGAGGTAAAGCTTACCAGAGGTCTCATCCCACAATTGGCATTTGTATTATTGTGTTCCTCACGCTTGCTGTAAGTATATAAATCTACCTGTTTCATACTCTGTAGAAGCCCCACAACATATCTACAGTGTCTGTATTAAATCCTTATCCTACGTTACATGTAAGTTTCTTCTGTTTACGTGACTTTTACAAATGTCCATATACCGCCTGGGAAGTTTACAAATAATTCACTTATTTCCCACAGCTATGACATTATTACTTACCATCGTGATTTCCGTACGAGTTTTTACAGGCTGAAATTTCTCGTATACCCAGAGACCGAATCGTAATAGATATCTACATACGTTTAAGAAAGCGAAGTTGCGAATATTCATGCAGAATGTCTTTCTAACGTAAGAGTCGAGGGTGGCCGCCATGACGGACAAAAGTTTTGATTGAACATGACGTAGGTTTTGATTGAACATGACGTAGGATCATTTCGTTGAAAACTCGTCCCTCAGGGTACATGGAATGATGTACCCGGCTTGAGACCCAGCTCTCAAGCTGGGTACATCATTCCATATACCCCTCATGACGAGTTGACAACTTATATTGCAAGTAACATCAAACATACAGCTACTAGTATTATCTTCAGTATGTGTGTGTATTGTCTTGGTCAAACTTTTATATTTCATTTCTCTTGTTTTAGATTCTGTCAAGTATTATTCCCTCTGTTTCTGTCTGTCAAGTTATGTTTTCTCCATCTATTGTTTCATTTCTCCCATTGTGTGTACTATGTCAAGAATTACGGTCCGTCACGTTTTATGGTTTCTGTAAATGTTCTACTGTGTCAAGTTTGGTACTCTGTGCATTATGTTTTGTCTTTTACCTGTCAAGTTTTGTTCTATCTTCTGTCTATCAAATTTGGTAATTCTGCAATGTCAAGTTTTGTATTTCTGGCTGTCATGTTTTATGTTATGTATCAAGTTTTGTGTTCTATCTGTCAAGTTTTGTGTTCTATCTGTCAAGTTTTGTGTCTATCAGTCAGGTTTTGTGTTCTCTGTCAAGTGTTGTATTTATGGCTGTCAGGTTTTGTGTTCTGTCTGTCAGGTTTTGTGTTCTCTGTCAAGTTTTCTGCTCTATCAACAGTATATTTCTGGAAGGATTCGTCCATCACTGTACAGCTATATCCGTCCTGTATACAACTGGGTACACTTCCTACTGGGCAACTCTCTGTACATCTTAGCATGTAAGTATGCTATTGTCATCCCTCAAAACCCCAACCACTACGACTACTCCCTCAATTTAATTGGCAATTTTGTGAAATATGGATTATTTCTATTACAGTAGTCCTCGTGACAACACCGTTATATATTGAAATATGTTCTAATAATTGTATAAAACTACAGATATATTGTATTGTATGTTCTCTCCGTCACCATAGCCTGATTGTTTTTAGAATAAACTTCTTAACATGTCGATAGATGTTAATTAGGTATACTGGTCGGTCTTTCATGGATGCCTTTTAATGTTGATAGTCAAGTACAAAATTATTTATAATTATATGTTATATTTTTATACATAAACAATAAATATGTAGATCTTGACCAGATCTATCAACGAATCCGAAAGCTCTTAAACTTTTCACTGGTATCGTTTGTTTATTCATTAGCATACTACTTGAGATATTTCTGCCAGTGTCTACTTACATACGCTAGTGAGGCGTAGGAACAGTCACCGAGTGTTTCGAGGATGCATACTACTACTATTATTATTACTGCTACTGCTACTGCTACTGCTACTGCTACTGCTACTGCTGCTACTGCTACTACTACTACTAATAATAATAATAATAATAATAATGAGCATTTAGGATCAATGCAAAAGTTCATAATAACAACTGTGGAAAATATTATTTAAAATAGTAATATTTTTCTCATCATTGGCCAATACAATAATGTATTAAAGTTTTCAAGCGACGCCGTTTCGTACTGGACAAGCCAGGCCCTGTTTCCACAGAAAAAGAAAATCAGAACTCAGCCGAGTTTAGTGCTCCCCCCCCC
>JAUTBT010072554.1:0-13562 GCA_032361225.1 Lepetodrilus schrolli
GAGATATATATTTTGTTTGTGTGTTTGTTTGTGTATTTATATATTTGTGTGTGTGTGTGTGTGTGTGTGTGTGTGTGTGTGTGTGTGTGAGAGAGAGAGAGAGAGAGAGAGAGAGAGAGGAGAGAAAGAGAGCGAGAGCGAGAGCGAAGAAATAGAGAAAATGGGGTGGAGATATAGAAAGAGAGAAAAGGGAGGTGGAGAGAGAGGGGGGAGAGAGAGAGAAAGAAAAATAAATATGCATTAATAGTTCGGTGGATCGATCTGATTTTCTTAACCAAACCCTATCTGCCAACCATGAAAGCTTAATTTTGCCAGCTCTGCCAACGATAATTGTTTTAAACCCGTCTGATCTTCCAAACATCAACTTAGCTTTGAACATACCTTTAAACCTGCCAAACATACAATATTAAAACGTTCCTGATCTGGCAATCAACAAGTCTTAGCATTCTTTAACTGCCTACCATAAAATATTAAAACGTGTCTGACCAACAGCTTAAAACTCGCATGATTGTCCAGACATTAACAGCTTTTACTCGTCTGATCTGCAATTAACATTATAACCATGTTACCTGGTATGAAAGATAACAAAGACTACGTATAACTGATTCTTATATCACTAATACTTCACAGATTAGGTCCTTCTAAAAGCGATCGTCGTATTAGTGCTCCAAAACTGTATAAATACACATACATAGAGAAAAGGTCAATCTAAATAAAAACACGTGCTTCATGATATGTATTTGATTCATTGTTGGATTTTTTTTATGTATGCCAGCTGAGAGATGCGTTCATATCGGCAATTAGTAACATGCCAGTCTGAAATTAACTGAACTAACATTTATTACTCTCAGGTCGTGGGACACAACAAAGATGGACAAATGCCAATACCAAAAAAAAATACATTAATAGTCAATAACACAAAATAAAATAGTGTGTATAAATAGATCTACGCAGTATGCCTTTACTGAAACATATCCGTGCTTTGTAAACACAACTGCGGATACATGGAACTAAAAATATACCCCGAAAATAACATACAATATTAATAGCTCGTGGTTGTTAATTCATGTTGCTGCTATGATGGTGCGTCCCTACATACGAAACGAATAAATTAGCAGTAGTTGGCACAAAACAGCTGAGAAGATCTGGTATAAACAAGCTCCTGAATAAACAACCTCAGCAGTTGTCATTGATACTCGCAGAACCGTCAGCCATAGATCGATATACACCGCCTGGATGGAACTCTCCACTGCCAATACAAAACAATCAAATATTTTCCATTGCCAAAGAAAATGGTCAATGGCACAGTGACCCTAGTATCTCCTTCGCTCTCTCCCTTTCTAGAATTCCCGACCTTCTATCAGCTGTCTATACCTTTTTTTCTGTCGTTGCGTAGGAACATTGACGTGAGCAAGCGTATTTAGAAGCAAATGTCAAAATGGCGAGATTGTAAAAGTGTGCCGTATTATACATACCTCGTGAAGACGTATCACTGGGATTCGTGATGAGATATCAGCAAGAGTAGATACGTCCATGAATCGCGGACACCTGGGGAACAATGTATCTGCTTCCTAGCCAGAGATACGGAAGTACCCATGAAAACGCACAAAGACTACACGCTGCACTACGTCCGAACGCCTGGACTAGATCGCTATTGCGCGATAATCAGCTGTTTGTGAACATCTGGGGGAAAGGGGGCGTGGCCGAGAGAATGTTTATCTGTGAATTCGTAGTAACTGTAATTTTTCTACTCGGGGAATATTTTCCAGTTGAGATGTTAATATACAACTGAAACTTTATCCATACTGAATTGTGGATGCGTTCATACTAGCGCTATAACGAGGAATAAAGCGGAATCGTATGACTGGGGATATATTCAGAAATCATGACATGCATATTTCAATACGCTGTTATATTCATGATTTCAAGTTACTTATGTATATGTGGGGATTGGGTTAAACATTATGCTTGAAAATGCACTTAGTGTTCTAATTGTCAGGGGCATCTATACGGGTTGTGTTCAAATTACCAGGGAATAGAATGTGTGAGCTCTATATTTAGACACAATGCTACCAAGTTCAGGGTCAAAGTTCACATCATAATTTGTAGTGTCGGCGGTTTTTCCCGACGTACGTGAACGAATATGTTATAACATGATATACTAACTGTCTGGTAAAGTATAGTTTTGCCAGTTTTTGTTGTTATAGCCTCTTATAGCCTCAATGCGCTGCTTGTGTTATCTTATATTACTAGAGTATTGATTAATATTACTTTGGTATAAGCCAGTCCCGAAAAAAGACGCACATATAACTTAGTGAGGAAACCAAATCTGTCATAGTCATCATATGGAGCAAATACACAAAGCACAAATCAATATACTAGTATTTAGAATGACAAATTTACCATTATATCTAATATTGGAAAGTCTAGCTGTAATGGTGATTTCCAAAGCGCCAAAATAATGTTTTGCAAATTGCATACAGCGATTTAGGTTAACAATTGTATTTGTTGACGTGTAGCACATTGGATCCAATGTCTTCGTAAATATTAGTAACCCGTAGTAGTAGTAGTAGTAGTAGTAGTAGTAGTAGTAGTAGTAGTAGTAGTAGTAGTAGTAGTAGTAGTAGTAGTAGTCACTTGACACCTAGATGGACAATGATTCAAATCCTTTGTGACACTACAGCCTCGAGTGTTCGAAAATATTATACTGTAATACTGATGATGATAATGATGATGATGATGATGATGATAATTAAATTTTCAAAATAGTTAAATTCACTTAGTAGCGCCGTGTAATTATACATCCAGGAAAAGGACGCTGTTTAAAAAATTTAATCAAAATCTGATATATGTACAACGTCGCCTACGAATAACGCCACGAATATTCAGTGATGTCAAAGGAAACTTTTATTAGCATATATCATACTATTTAAATACAATCTAAGTTTGCGCTATACAGCTATACATACATGTAAAATATATACAAACCATTCATATTTCAATTATAATGTCCAACCATTAAGCTCTTTATAACCATTTTACAAAGCTTTGTGGGTATGTGTATAATGTGTATTTATGAAATGCTACCGTGCCGATATGTCTCGCGGGGTAAGCCTACTTGAACGTTCACGTCTGGTAAAGATGTGCGTATACGTATGTCATTCATTTCCAACCACCTTATTTCAATGTATTTGGCAATTTTGACACCCACTTCTTATTGTATTCTAAATGATAATTAGTCCATATTGATACAACTGTATTTTATTTGTATATGTATCTATCTGTGTGTATATATAAAAATACATGAACTAGATGCAGGTCGTGTCAGTAAATCGTTATGAATTCCGCATACAACGTTGCGGATTGACTAGCCATAGTCTCAGAGTGTGAAAGTAAATAGTTTAAATATATTAAATTTATTTCTATTATATTTATATGAAAGGAGCCGCTGAAATTCTTTACCTTGTTCTACAGTAATCTAGACTTGCTTATCTGCTCTATTGTGATATTTTGAATAGGAGTATTTGGGTGAGAACACGGTATGACTACGTTGCTGATTGAAATGAAACTGTGCCGTATTAAAAAGAATGGGATACTATTATTGTAGCCCTATGTACGAACATGTCCTGAGTTCATGCTTATTATTTAAATATTAATTATTAAAAATGTATCTTTTTTATACTATACTATAGGGTATACTAGTCGCAATGATAATATTCTGATTGCGTTTTACTGGGAGCACCACACTGGTGGCTATGCAATTAGCACTTCCAGTCGGTACAAGTACGTGTAGTGTTCAAACTGATGTCTATGTAATTAACACTGCCAGTCGCTATAAGTACGTGTAGAGTTCAAAATCCCTGTAGTTCTCATCAATCAATGCTCGCAAATAGTAAATGGATTACGCCACGATGTTTTTTCCTGACAAAACCATATTCGTATGTGTGTTTGTATATTTCTGAACTTAATACCGGGGAATATGTCTTTTCACCCTCTGAGTCTATGGATAGTCTAGTTTATATATATATATATATATATTTTTAACAAACCAGAAGAGAACGCGCATTGAGTCCTTGAACTTCCGTCTACACAACTAGGATGTTTTATATATATATATAGGTATGCCCTTGGATATTTTGTATTGGCCTTTATCCATTAAATTAGAGCACTGACCGATCAAATTATTTCATCATGTAGGGAAGGAAGATTGGGTGACGACGCCGTGGTAAGCCTTTCCCCGGTCGATGCAACACCTTCCGCCAATCTGATCCAATGAGACTTCAATTACCAAGATGGTGTCACTAATGGGCCTCCATACAAACGTACGACAGTGCTGTTTACTTAGATTGAAACGTATGGGTCGGGCACAGGGGGTTTTAACACTTTCTTTTTACATTTTTTAAAATATTATAGATATCCTAGATAAAATAAAAAAATATTCAAAAAATGTTTTAAAATAAAATAATAATAATATAAAGGAGACATGCTACCAGTCTAGGTCAGCTTCGCCTCGCAATCTAATATCTATAACAAGGGAGGACATTTCATGGTCCCTCAACACTCGACTGAAATTTTAAATGTGCATATCTATTTTGTCAAGCTCTGTAGTTGTCTTAATGGTACCATTTCATGCTCTCCATGGGATCAGTTCTTACCATAAATACCTCTGAATTGGATCGTATCTGTGATAACGATGAACGAAGTTATTGAAATTTCAAAAAGAAATCCAATAAAACATCCTAGTTGTGTAGACGGAAGTTCAAGGACTCAATGCGCGTTCTCTTCTGGTTTGTTAAAAATAAATAGTAAATAGTCTTGCTAAAGATTGTATTCTGACAGTGCACGCGAAACAGTTCAATGTGTACTTTTTGGTTTCCCAACTCCCTGAGGAGTGTACAACCAAATAGTTCGTGTCCATGGCTAGAATGTTATCATTCACATTTCCATCTCATCCTGCCGGATACCCATGCCCTGCTATGTGAATAGATACCCGGTCCACAAATATCAATTGGCCTTGTAGATGTGGGGTGTGTCGCCATTCAAAGCATTTCTACATAGCGTCTCTCCAATGTCATCGCGATCATCAGCGTGACGCAGAACTGAAATATGAAATCTGAAATCTGAAATAACGATCTTCTGCAATTTGACGCTGTTACTATAAAGATAATTATAAATCGTTTATTGTAGAACCCGAAACTGTTTATCTGTACACTAGGTAGCTTGTAAGCATACCTACAAAGTGTGCAAGAACATGGAAGAACGGTTTGGGTTGCATGGGTTTGGACGTGTATAAGGAGTGGTATACCTTATGACCCTATAACTATTGTCACGGTCTCCTGCCATTTTTGGGTCAAGATCCAGTGAAGCTATGTCAAAGTGTCAAACACGCTTTTTATACACCCACGCAAAGATATTATGTGTACGGTCAGCGTGTATACATTATGAACACTGGGGTTGTAATAATGTAGTTGTAAATAAATAACATGTTTACGAAATTTCTCTCCTTTCGGAAAGTGTATAGGCATATATTCTATACAGTTATCGTGGAGGTTGTTATTGTAGATACATGATGTATGCATAAAACGAGCGCGATCCACCAACAGGAGGCTATTGAAAAAAAAACGGTTTTGTAAAGCATAAACCATTAAAAGATAGTAGAGAAGTAGGGCGTTATTTTTAGAAGACGTTTGTTCCATTTGACGGACACACTATCGGGTATTATATGTTAACGAAACACTTCTCGCAGCTGCTTGTTGAAATTGTTCACGCTTTCCAGTAGCCCCTTCATGATTTTGTACAAAATTTCTAAATATATTCGCAGTGTTTGCCTCTTGAACACTGTAAGTGCAAGCTTATTTATTAAACAAATTATATCAGAAGCCGGGTTTATCGCGTCATTTAATATAACAGCAACTCCTTAAATTCGGCGAGAATAGAACTCCTAAATATATGTATGCGTCTATGTCACAATATAGTATTTCATCGCATTTGTATGTAATCCTTATATCTTAGATTATGGTCTAATGTAAATACCATTGCTTGGCCTTTATAAATCTGGACTAGATGTCCCTACGACTGTAATAAATAGAGATTAATGGGTCATATTTATTTGATGACACGAACGATTCCAAAGTCCATATTTTCCCCAAAAGAGCGAGGAAATTAACTTGGAATCACGAGTGTGGTAAAATAAATATGACACACTAGCGAGTGTTAATTTCTTTATCCAACAACTTTTGAACTGAAATTCATACAAACTCAAACATATTCTCATGTGGAAGTCCAATAGGGAGTGGCGGATGAATACCTCCCTCCCACCGCCCCGACCGTACCAACCAATGAAACCGTCCATCACAATGACAGGCGTGGGAAAATTGTGATGCAAGCCATGTAACCAGCCAATGAAAATCGTTCCAGGTGTTATGCACTACTGTGAAAGATCTTGAACCAAATATTGGATAAACTACCCAGATTTTATTGTACTTCTAATAGTTATTCCTGAAGAAGAGGATGTAAAATATCGGGCCAATGTCTCGAACGCTTCACCAACCAACAGTCGACAGCTGTGGATGGGCATGCACATACAATAGGACATAAAGTTCCTATTTGTAGGTACATCTAGGGGTGTATTCATATAGTATATGCAATCATTTAAAGTGTTTATTCCATTACTGTGCTTATTTGTAGCAAGATCACATAAGAACAAGACTTTCACAATAATAAACAATAATAAAACGACCCTGTATCGCCAATGATAGGACTCTGTACAGACCAAATTGCTATTGTATCTGGAACAGGTCAACCAGTATCTTTGTCCCACTTCTTTGTCCCGATCCTCAGAAAATTGCCATGCCAGACACTCAACAAGATGGTTTGATTTGAAGTTGTGCCTATTGCATCACTAAAGGTATAAAGGAAAACAAAGGCCAAAGTAGTTTCCTTCAATCTTGAGTGTCCAAATAGCCAGAAACATTAAATATTGGATTGCCATCAACACAGACCTATTAACAACATGCAAGAGTGGTCCTCCGACAGATTTTATTACCAGATTACACAGATTCTAGAACGGGAGGTTCGTATCCTTCAGGCCTGGGCACGTTTTCCCCACCCTCTGTGGTCGCAGGTTTGGCCGCGCTAGCACTACCTTCACCGTGGAGCTCCATCAGTTTGCCCACTGAAACAGACATGTGAACAACTCTAAAACGCTTTGAATCTGGGTTTACAGCCACCAGTCAAGATTATTCAAGTCTGATGCAACAATCACATATATGTAATAATGTATCATCGATAGAGTAAATTCTACTGCACGTACCATCAAACTTGGGCTTCTTCAGGACCTTGACCTTCCTGACGTAGACATCGTGGAGAGGATATATTCCCTGGCATGCCTTTTCAATATCCTTGCCAATACTGTCGGGGATCCTGAACAAAATAACGAGCGGAAAGTTGGTCAGTCAAACAAGAAAAATACAACTGCAAAGGAAATGCGATTCTTTTTCTCAGCAGGGCCTCAGACAAAGTGATTCAGTGGGATGTGCAAATCCTCAAGAAACGAGTTCAGCGTGGTGCACGTACGTCATCACTGGCCAACGCATTACATAGTCGCACGTTGAGACGACAGATCCAGCAAGAAATCTTCGGATCAAAGGAGTGACATTCAGATATGCACTCAGACCCAAGTGGAAGGATTCCATTATGGCAAAATTAGGCGGGTTTAATCATTGGATTTTCCCAAACTAGGAAGCAGATCTCATGTTTGCATTATTGCATTATTTTGAATTAAGTCAGTAATTCTAGGATACCTAGTCAGTAATTCTAGGATACCTACAGTCAGTAATTCTAGGATACCTAGTCAGTAATTCTAGGATACCTACAGCTTGTTTACCACATCCTTCATGTCGTTGGAGGCAATCTCCCTCTGGACAATCTCCAGCATCTTCTTGCGGATGACCTTGATCTGAAATATACCGTTCTTTCCTACAATATGCATGACTACATACAATTTTCATCTCCATTGTTCATGATTGTAATTTCTAAATGAGTGAATTATTGTTTTACTTCACAGCGGGAATCTTTCACCCATACGCGACGATTAATTTCTAAATACAATGTTCATGATTACAAAATATTGTCACCTACAATGATCAACGTTACAAATATCTAAATCCAATACTATTAATAGCCATCATAACCTGGTAGGTTACTACTGGTAAAAGGAGAAATTTACCACAAATTATCTACCAGAGATCTAATCTGTCAAAGAATATTTCGCCGATCGTGGTTTCTCAGTTTACGACAGGATCGTACAATAATGGAGCAACATCGCTGAGGGAGTCCACGACAAGGATGACCAAAGGTATGAGTGAGCAAGCGAGTTAATTGTTTCATGTCATAGCAGGAATCTTTCACCTATACTTGACGAGACAAGGGTACGAAGCCCGTCCTTGGTACTCTACCTGTGTATGCTGGGCATAGCACGTCTTCTTGACCTGGTTGGCCCTCTTCTTGGTGAATCCGATGCAGAACACTCGCAGCAGGTAACCGTCGGTAGTCTTCACATCTTGGTGAGCCTCGATCAGTGTCTGAAAGGACAGATACCAGTAAGCCAAACCACCAGGAATAGCAGAGATTGAATAGGAAACAAAATAAATAAAAGAACGAGCATATCAATGAATGACTGAATGAATGAATGCTTTACGTCATAGCGGGAATATTTCACCCATAAAAGACAACTACAATTGTATGTGAAGCTACATCACAATACTTAAGTTCGATTGATTTGCTGCAGGAATATTACACCCATATGTGCCCAAACTTAAATACAGTTGTAAAGCCAAATTTCTGTCAGACATATAAACATTTCGGTAACGGGCCTCAGACTTTAGATTCAGTGGGATGGGCAAATCCTCAAGTCGAATTCAGTGTGGTGCACGAATGTCATCACTGGCCAAATGAAATTGCTGTAAATTTGCTAGCGAGGTGTAATTGGAATAAACATTGAAACAAGCAAAAATTAAATGATGCAGTTTATAAGTTTTCATTGGATTTTAAAAATTAAGGGGTGGGGGGGCCAAAATGACCCTCACTAAATTGGATCTCAAAATACATTAAACACCAATGTCTTGCATCATATTGGACCATTGAAAACAATTTTCAAAAACTGGATCAAATTGAATTAGTGTTTTTCGTTGCAGTGACCATGTCTCCAATGACAACAAAGACAGACGAATGAAGACCATGCAGCAAGATGCCACCACCATTTTACCTGCCACTTCTTGACCATGGAGCAGAGCTTGTCACGTGTGAGATCCATGCCATGGAAATTGGTGAGGACATTGCGGCCTTGAACTTCCTCCGCAATCAGTTTGAACTTCCTGAAGGTGACCTCATCGTTCTGAAGGTCAGCCAGGGACACCTCAAACACACGTCCCTTCAAGCCGTCCGAGGCGATCTCTGGAACGCAAGTAAAAAAACGACTGCAATCCAAGATCATCACTCCATACATTAATAATGATGCAAAGAGGAATAAAATAATGCTTCAGATATTCCGGCAAAGTCCTGATCAGACTGTCGTCGCATATGGATGAAATATTCCTGCTGCGACAAAGCATCAATTCATTCCTACTGATCATTTTGATGTTTTATCTAGTTACTTCTGCTATAAACTTATGATCGACTGAATTAGTGCTTTATAAGGCTAAATCAAGTAGTTGACAATTAGTTTAGATAGCTAACAGTCGACTGGTCTATTTTCTGTATACCGTTCATTAGCTGTCGACAGTTTCAATAAATTTTGCGTATACGCGTAGCATACGTTATTAATAACCACAGTAATTAACAGTACCCATTAACAGCAACATCAGATCGTTGATACATGCTCAAAATGAAAGTGTACAATCCAAAGTGTGAGCTAAGTGCATGCATGGTATACCACAATGTATGTCGACGCACACGTCCGCTAGTTTAGGCAGAATTTGTCGAACGTTCGCTGAACTTACAACTCGATTAGATATAGACACAGGCATCAAAGCTAAAAAAAAAATTCCAAGGAACCATTTGCCTCCTGCAGATCCAGACACTTAAAATAAGTCAAATACTGGTCGCCAAGGCTCCCAAATTAGTCGCTAAATTGAGCCCCGAATAGACGTTAAATCAATTAACATTTAGCTCAATGCATTTTAAATGTAAACATTCTGTGCTTGATATTCTGTTGTGTTGAATCTGTGACAGTATACATGGGTTAGTGCGCAGGAATTTCCTCAACGATCTTTCGGTTTGTTGAACATCATGAGCATTTTGATTTGGACACAGGATTTGATTTTTTTTGTATTGGGGTTTTAAGTCGCTTCCAAGATTTTCTCACTTATATCACGACTTGTCAGTTTAGGTCAGGCGGAAACACGCAGCATCCGTAGCACTGAATGTTGCAGTAAACCTGCAAGCATCAGCTGGTACTGACAAGACCAAGGGTGATAACTGCATTGCCACTTTACAGACATAGCATCCTATCGCGTCAGAAAGGTAAACTTTCACGGACATTGATGCCGGGCCCCAGGGGCAGGATTAGACCCTGGAACCTTTGGCTCCAAAGTCCAACTGTTCTACCACTGCGCTACCACCAGCCCCTCGGACGCAGGACGATGCTAGTTTTCTAATGTCAAGTAGATATGTCATGAAAAATTTGGGAGAGGGTAGCTTAATTATAATCAAGAAAGATAAATAAGATGATTAGGCCTACGATTTGTTAATGGATAAAAAATATATACGATGTTGAATACAATCGTCGCAAATAAGTTTGAGGCAACTAATCTGGTCGTCATTTTAGCCCTAGTGTATTACGTCACAGCGGGAATGTTTCACCCATACCAAAATGATAGACAAAATGAAAATAAACTATTGAAAACTATATGTAAATACTAACTTGTTCCTTGTGTTCGTGTCACCAAGGTTTTGCCAATCTGGCGCACAGCAAACATAGAAGGGGCCTTCACGTCATACCAGTCTTTTTTTGCGAAGGGATCAACTCTGGAAACAAATGAATTTGATCACGAGATTGGGGTAGTAAAATAAACATCTTTTAGGAGCATTATAATCAGGGCAAATGCACAATTAAATTATCTGTAAAGGTTGGAACTGAACAGTGAGAATGAAAATGAAGCTGGGTTAACACACTGAAATGTTCAAGACCGTTTACAAATGTGGAACATGAGTGCATGTTCCGATCTATTGCTTAGTGGAGATGTTCGATACATGCATTTCGACTTGGAAATGCTTTCAAGATTATTTCATTCGAATAACTAGTCAGGGGGTTATATATTCATTTATCAGTATGAAATAACTTATCTTCAGGTCATTGTTTGTCAATCCACACATTTTCGGATTTATTGTGTCATACTGAGATATTATGTCATCAATAATACGAGCTTAACAGGTACAACCTTTGCAAACATTCTACAACATTGGTAACACTCCAACCGAAATTGCTGCTATTTTCAAACGAAACATGTGGAGTTAGTGAATCCTTGAAATAACGTTCATTATATCGCAGATTTGGTTAAACCGTGCGGTCAACCGTGGATCCCATTTTTTGGTCTAAAATATTGGGCTGCCTGCCGTACGTGGTTAAAAAAAACATGGGACTAGCTGAAATCCTTTTTTCTTTCTGGAATTTGCAGCATAAGTACAACTACAAGAGATTTATTTTTCATGGCACAAATAATCAAAGTGAAAACACCATGCAATAAAGACGTATTGAAGTGTACTATGCGTGTCAATCTAAATAATATCACTCGGATACCGCGATCAGCAGTAGCAGTAGTATACCCTTCTTACCTCAACTATAATCCATGATTAAACCGTGTACCGGAACATACCCCTAGTCTCCATTTTCAATGAACATTTATTCATTCTGACTTCAGGTCACATGTGTTACTAGATGCAACTATTGATTTATGTCATATTGAATCGCAATATATTGTCATGAAAGCAGATATATCAGCATGGCCTGCTATGCAGAAGTTTTAGAAACGGGAACAGACGTGGAAACTCATGTGGACTAGGAGGGGTAAGTTTACGAATCCATTCAAAGCGATACCTATTTGACTACATCAAAGTATTACGAGTTGTAGATTTATTCATGGGATATCATTCAAATATAAACTATATTAAGTGTTAACGTACGCCTTCTTTTTGGCACCCTTTTTGCCTCCTTTGGTCAGCCTTTTATTTTTACCGACCGCCATGGTGGCTAAATGTTGGAAAGAGGAAGTTTAGGGTTGTTACTCAAGCATTATGGGAAATAGAGATACTATATATATTGAACAACTAATTATACTTGTTTCAAAATTAGAAATAGGCGTCTGCTGAAACACTGGTATTGTTCGATAACAAAATTAGTACTAAGAACTACTAAGAAGTAATATATTTGTATTTGTGTCATTATTAGGTAAAAATTTGACAGCAATTTTGTTAAAATATAAAGTAATTTATTCAAGCAAGTCAAGTCACACCAGCTGCTTTCTACTAAATGGTGATCGATCAAGCATTGTAAACTATTAATTTAGAATACAAATGCATGGGTTTATACTGAGCTACCTAATTGTTCTGGATTGTTGTTCAAGCATATGAAATGCAAAAATTAGAAACACTGCTGCTCATTGTTACTCACAACAGTTGAATAGATTCAAAGACAAAGTTTATGGACCCATTTCACAAACAACTTTTATTGCTACTAAAATGCGGATATATAAAACATATACATGTACGGTTAGTAAATAGACTCTTCTGTGCCGTCCGGTATTATAGTGTGAATTCAAGCATCCAATGAACTCTTCTTAAGTTTCTTCAAGCCATATCAGCTGGATAAAAGCAAAGAGTTCAAAGAGAAAAGATTTTCCACAGGAAAGATGCTTGACTAACGCATGGTATTGTATAAAACTACTAAGACAGTAAATTTGCTACAAAATGTGAAACATTTTTATATAGAAATACAGGCCTACACAAAAATGTACACTAACAATGATTTGTAGACTTTGACCAAAAATTACTAACATATTTTTCCTCCTTCGTTCTCCTTTTTTAAAAGTGCAACAAAAGTTCATTCTGTTGTGAATAATCATATTAAAATGTATCTTCTAGATATAAAATCATACAAATAATATAGTCTATAGTATCCATTTGAAAGCGTACAGAAAACATTGTGATTAGTTGTCCAACATACACCTAAAGCATTTCTTAACTTCCGGCTCCAGATTTCGGTCGGATAATTTGTTCATGGAAACCTAACATTGTATAGGTTGTTATAGCCGTCATGTCTGCAGGTCAATATTCCTATCATGAAGATCATATCGACCACATGCCAACCTTGCCTCCATACGAACAACCACCTCCATGGATTCCAATAGCTGAGGTGCGGTTTCCTGCTCTAAACGTACCGTTCAGTTTCCGATCAACGATATTCGTCATTTAGTGATGTGATAAATTAGCAGTGATACGTGGGGGCGAAACGTTCTTCCGAAAATAATAGATGGGGGCGAAACGTCCCAGATGGGGGCGAAACGTCT
>JAUTBT010072565.1:0-13561 GCA_032361225.1 Lepetodrilus schrolli
TTAATTAATTCATCGTCATGTATGGGTGAAAGATTCCCGCTGTGACGTAAAACACCAATTCACTCACTCACTCACTCACTCACGCTATGGTTAAAGAAGGAAGAATGCTGAACAAACTTCAGACTCTTCAAAACACTGTTAACAAGGCTTTCCTGTACAAAATGGCATTACCCTATCTCCAACCTGAGCATATTAGTGTAGTCTATTGGAGTCCAGGTTACCATAGAATATGCTGTTTCCTCCAGGAGAGCCAAGATTCTTATGAAATTTCATCATTTAATATGCAAGATAACCTGCGATATGTACATCTTTGTGCATTAGCTATACTTTCGTCCTGTGATAGAGCAAGTGTAGCCCTGCTAAAATAAAGATGCTCCTACTGGCTTCGTCCAGAGGGGTTACCGCTTTGTCTGTCAGTAGAGTAGACTCACAATCCAGCAGCTTAGCTTTAAATCCCAGGATCGGCACGGTGCCCGGTTGCACAAGCTACTACCGATTTGATACGGTTGTCCTGCAGGAAGTACGTGTGTACGGACGTCTGTGCTGAAGGACAACCACGTCCTGTGTGTGCACATCCTGGAGCCGCGGGAGTGCATGGATGAGGACGAGGAGGATGATGATGACGACACAGAGAAGGACGACGACACAGAGGACATGGAGAAGAAAGATGAGCCAGAGAAGGCAGACTTCGAGAAATCTGAGAAGGATAAAGGTGAGGACTGAGAAATTTCCGCTGGTGAAAACTTGTATGACCCAGGAATCACGCTAGCAACAAATTGATCCAAAATCGTAAGAGATCTACAATATAAAGGCAGTTAATTTGCTATTATGCATGCTAAATGTTAAAGGTCGAAGGCAGCCACAGTGACATCACGGTCATTTATGAGGTCACAACTTTTACCTACAGCTAAACCGTGGTGTACAATTTTTACCAGGACACCTCTCAGGCAATCAAATTGCTAGAATTATTGCAAATTTTGGATCTTAATTATTGAGTATGTCAGTATATATATATATATATATATTGTACTGCTATTATTTTGGAGGAACAAATTTATTATATTTATCCAATAGAACTGATGAAAAACAATATACAAGTTGATATATTGTTGATAGTATAAAGAATGGTTTCTTTTTTTCTGATTTCCAACATTTTGACAAGTGCTCTTGAACTTTTATTTCCTTTGAGGGTGTGCAATTGGCAACACTAAACTGTAATTGATTGATATAATTTTTATTTATTGAGATTTGTTCCTAAACTTTGGTGAGTATGGAGCTTATATTGATTCAAAGACCTGCATGCATATTTCAAAAATGCTGATGTCTGCTGATGGAGCAATATCTGACACCAATTGCTTCGCTTGCACAACCCTGTGACTTGTCATAGTATCACATTAAGACCAATTATGTTGTTTTACCATATTCTTTTCAGTATGCATGTATATTCTAACAAATATTTTCCAAGATATTTAATTTTATGTAATTATTGACACATAAATATCATTTTATGTAATTCTTGACACATAAATATCATTTGTTGTTGTTTGTGGCAACTATTCATGACATCACTATTTAATAAAAATACAAATTAATTTCCACAACCAGGAATGTTTATTCCTGTGATTAATGCTATATACGGTACATGCCATATACATGCTATATACATAATCTTCAGAAACATTCATTAGATATACCATTCCCGTCTTCAATAGCTATACATGTATTTAATCAAAGGTATTCTTATTCGGAAATGAAAAGTAAAAGTAATCTTATTACAGCATTATTTTGATTCATTTAAAATTAATAGTTTATCTATTAACATTAACACTACAGGTGTTAGTATGATTTCACATTGCAGACTCTCTGACTTCACATTACAGACTCTGGCTTCACATTGCAGACTGTGACTTCACATTAATACTCTATGGCTTCACATTGCAGACTCTAAGACTTCACATTGCAGACTCTATGACTTCACATTGCAGACTCTATTTAATTTACTTCACATTACAGACTCTATGGCTTCACATTGCAGACTATGGCTTCACATTGCAGACTCTATGATTTCACATTACAGATTCATGCATAGACACAGGAATCTGTAAGAAGTCTGTCAGTGCATTCGGATCCATCACTGGCTACCTGTCAGATGGTATGACACTGTCTCTCAGCCAGTTCGGAGCTAGCGGAATATCTGAAGATGGTAAGTTACATCACAATACATCACTACAGGCATGGCAAGTTTCCATGGATCTGTGGAAATCTGCTGATTTATTTGCCCAGGGGTCGATTTATTTGCACTAGACATGGCTTGCAGCCCCCAGGCACTGGGCATGTTCTTCAGTTGAAATCTGTTGCCATGTCTGTAAATAGATTATTTTCTGGTTACTTAAATCAGTCATGTACAAACTCATGATCGTGTCAATGAAATGTTGAAGGAATAATTATCATGAAAACTGTTGTGAAGAGGCATATAATATCCACATGGGTACCTAATAATACAAATCCAAATGACAGAAAAACAAGGTCCATTTTACCTTAGTCAGCTGATTTACCATTAACTAATCCAACAACATCCATCTAAAGATATACATCTAAAAACAAATGACGTCCACTGATTAGAATTATTCCATAACCTGTAGGAAATAAAGACTACTATGATACTCACCATTAGATACTAATTTCCTTACAAATTATCGTCACGTATGGGTGAAAGATTCCCACTGTGACGTAAAACAATAATTCACTCACTCACCTTACAAATTATATTATGAATGCAAATTAGGCATTTTCTCAAAGCCATGCTGGGCTACAAGTAATGTAGTCTCTGTCAAAGATGTTTTGTGGCAATTTTTACGATTTTCTTCTGATTATTAACACATTTTGAAAAATTTGCACTTCTTTAAAAATATATATAAAAAACCCCATAAAATAAGTTGAAAAAATGCTACAAAACATCTTTGATAACTACAAGAAATGATGACTAACATGCAAATACCTACCTAATCATTGTCGGAGATTATTTTAATTAAAAATAATGATTTTATGACAAGGACTAGTGAATACTAACTAATTTGAAATTGAGCAGACTTGCTTTTATCCGTATCCCGTGACAAGGTTGTTTCTGGTTGATTGCAGGCAAGAAGTACATGCCTGAGGCATACGTCCCACCCCCTAGTGTCAGCCCCCTACCCCAGGTCCAGCAGGGCTCCCCAGGAAAGTCCAAGAGAAGCAAGAATGCCAACACACCAGACCCCAACCAGGTGAGACGGTTACTCGTCTTTTTAACCCTCTCACTGCTGGAGGCAACCGGCGATGCCCTAAAGAGCAGTGCCTATGCCTAATCCAGCAGGGAGAGGGTTAATTGGGGTTTAGAGCCACTTTCAAGATTTTTTTCACATATATCATGACTTGTCAGTTTAAGGCAGGAGACAGATACTGGTAGTTAACTATCTAATCAGTTGTTGGTAATAGGTGGTGTTTGTAAATAAATAATAAATAAATAATAATAATAATGTGAATATTTATATTGCGCCAAATCCACGCTCGAAAGCATGCTCATAGCGCTACATTATTACCCCGGTCACTGGATCTGTGTACACTCAATTTCCTTCTCAACTCCCTGGGGAGTATACAACCCAAGCTGCCGTTTCAGTCGTAAGATTGATATTACAACCAATACTATATCCTTTTTAAAATTTGTATTGGACTAATGCAGGTATAGTATAATGACAACATATTATATACCAATACTGAATACTATAAATGTACAAAATATAAAAATGAATTTGAGCAGTAGCTTGAGTAGACTCGAGTTTACTGGGGTGTATCAGCAGTATCCGAGGGTTGGTCGTCATCCGTGTTAGAATCGGAGCTCGAAGAATATCCGTCACATTCATTATCCCTTATATCTTGGAACCAGTCCTTTTTCATTTTGTTTCTAATTGAGACTTGTCATGTATTGAATCGACAAGCGTCTGGGCGATCTGACCGTTGCCAATGAAGTATAGACAAGTGAGAAAACATGCATAGCTCTCCTTGAATAATGCCATATGATTTTGTTCATCTGTTCATCAGAATATAATGCTCCCTTTTCTTTCGTAGGTAATCCTTGTTTACAGTAAAAAGACTTCTGTATAAGCGGTGTCAACCTTCATCCTCTAAAGTCTATGATTTTTTTTAATGCGTTTTACATTTAACTCTTCTTCGAGAACATCCTCCTCCGAATCACACTCTGTGCCCTTTCTTAAATGTCTTTGCAAGTCGGTGTTATCCGCAAACGCTAGACCGCAATAATCACATGATTCATATTTAGACATCTTATGCGGTATATCATTTCCACTCCCGGTAATATCCCCGTCGGACCGGGGTGGCATCCTTACTGCATTGCTACGGCGACGGAAAATGGGCCCAGAGCGTGTCAAGGTCGCCATAAGCGTGGTGGAAACGCCAGACATCGTGCTGTGGTTGCCATGGTAGCCAATGATCGCCGAGTCACGGTGTTTGTTTTGAGCATGTTCAAAACAAACGCCAAGGTTCGTCGATCTGACCTGGAACGCGGTGGGGTCGCGATGGTCGTGAGACAAGCGTCGTAACATATCCATGAACGTAGTAGACGCGCAGTACATGCGTGGCAAAGGCGCTGCGAAAATGGTAACATTTGCGACGGCGACTTCAACCATGGCTTCTTTGTCTTCAATACTAAGGTCACTCAAGACCCGGGACTTCACGCTGACTAGTCACTGGCTGGGAGTCAAACTTTGCAGCATCATTCCTGGAGGCCCTCTCTGGTGATGAAGCTGGCGGGGTGGATGCTGTCCGAGATGCCGATCTGTCTCAGCGACGGCCACGGCCTCGGCCTCTGGTAGCTTGTTTCTTCGGAAAAGGCACAACTATACAATATAACTATACAATGATCATCTTGAAATTTCCGAAAATCTGACCAGCTTATAAAATCGCCGTGATCACGTGGTAGAAACGCCGTGAGGTTGCCGTGCAGTCTGGGCG
Organism: Lepetodrilus schrolli; assembly: GCA_032361225.1. Taxonomy (NCBI): domain Eukaryota; kingdom Metazoa; phylum Mollusca; class Gastropoda; order Lepetellida; family Lepetodrilidae; genus Lepetodrilus; species Lepetodrilus schrolli. Next base: position 5,008 of record JAUTBT010072565.1, read on the forward strand.
TCTCATCCTAGCGTTTTTGAAAGAAATTGGTCTGTATCATAAGTTTTCCTTTTTCATCGTTGCATACTTAATCCTCAATGTGTTTACCTTTATTATTGGTATCGTTGCTACCCCATAAAGGGTTGTGACCGTTAAGTTCACCCATGATAATAAAAGGTGCTGGTAACTGATTAACAAGAGAATCTAATTCCCTTTGTTGGATATTTGAGATGGAGGTATATATAAAGAACATAAAGTAACTACCACATGTAAAGTAAGGCAAACTACTACAGCCTGTAGATCTATTGTTAAATTTACAGGACTATGAAGGACTCCTTGACGAATTAAAATTGATGACCCACCATGTGGACCAATGCCCGAATATGTATTATATCGGGCATAGCTTCGAAAATCAATAGTGTCTGCATCTTGCAGGAGGGTTTCCTGCAAGCATACAGCTTGTGGATTATATTTTGGGGTTAAAAGTTGTATTTAACTAAAATTGGACCTAAAACCTCAGCAATTCCACTGTAAAAGTGTGTTAGCGATAGAAATTAAATATAGAAGAGACAAATAAATAGCAGATAAAACGATATGAGGTTGGTTTGACCGGGGACCTGCGTCAGCATCGCGTTGGGAATACGCTAACAGGCCTGCTGACAGTGTTGTCAACAGCTGGCGGATCGCTTCCAGCACAGGTCGATCCATTGTCGGGACCAGGATGCTTCTCTGTAACCCTGACGGATAACCGAAGTTACTCAGGCGTCCTTATTCAGTGTGACCCAATGGGTCATGTAGCACTGAAGCCGGCTTCACACTTTTGATGAGATCTCTCTGGGTATGCAGGGCCTTGGTCGCAGGAATGTCCTTGGATGGTTCCCGATTCCCTACTGGCCTAATTTCCTCTTCTTGGGAGGCGGAGGGCCACCACAAGAAGAGGGTTAGTTAGTTAGTTACTTGGTTCTTAGCGTCGCAGCGGGTATCTTTCACCCATACGCGATAATGCATATTTAAATTACAGTATAGATGGATTAAAATGAAATGCAGCATGAAAAACATGCCCAAAAGGTTTTGATTAAAAATGAAGTATACATGTATGTGTGAATACAGAGAATAATACAACTATTGATGATAATAACTATGAAATTGTGAATTAAAACTTGTGGTATAAACCAATTTCCTTTAAAAATGATATAATGAGATGCCCAGGAACCTGGGTGAATAAATGTTTAAGGTTGGGCGAACAGTAAAAAACGGCATGTTGAGTTGCAAAGTCCACACAGTCAAGCAAGATAATGTCATCGCTAATGTGTTGGAAGTTGGCACTGAGAAAGTGAGGCAACTCCAGCAGAGCCACCCACAGAATATTCGCCCTGTTGTGGGGAAGTGTGGTCTGCTCCAGGACCGCATCCCACCGAAACAGGAGCTGTGCCATGAGGGTTTGATTGAGGTCCTCGTGGCGGCAATAGTTGCAAGTCCCATAGTTGCAACTGGAGTGCAAAATTCCACCTGGAGAGGTGAGCGAGGGTGGATGCCAGCTGGCGAACCAGATAATAATGACCTTCTTACGTCTAAGAAGGATATTGCAAATTCTTTCGCTAAAACTAGAGGGTGTTGCATTGCACCCGTGCACCACGTGGTACACTGTTGAGGGCTTGTACTGGCTTAACACGCCTCTCTAATAACAGTGCAAGCTTCATTCGGGCGATTGCACCATAATACAAAATCTTGCAAGTCAAAATTTTGTGTTTTCCGTCCATACACGTAAGTTTGAATAGATGGCTATATCTGGGGGAATTGCGGGAGCTATAGGGAATTCCTGAAATAGAAACTGTGAAGTAACCCATCACCCGATTTTTGAATTCAGCATTAAATTCTATTATAGAAACAACTTCACAACCGTTTGCACTCTCCGGGTTAAATAAACAGGGACTAACAGTTGAGTTCAAGATACATTACAACATCTCTGCTCAATCTATCGACAAGTGGATGTTGATCCATGACAGAGAATAATATTGACAGCAGTGACTTTCTTTCTCGGTCTATGATGTGAGCTGTTGTCGTTGGTCAATTGACCGACATGTGCATCATGAAAGAAACAACATCTTACCACTCCAGTTTGGGTTTTATCTGTGATAGGGCAGTAGGGCCTAAACGGTTCCATAAAACAGACCCGACAAAGGCCTATGCTGGGACTGCATAGGTGGTCTTCTCCGACGTCCGTGCCGAAGTCTATTTTTAAAACTTAGCACTGTTGGGAAAGACCTCCCATATATTGGGCAACAAGCCAATAATTGTGCATTCAAACCTGAACAATGTATATTTATTGGTGTCTATAGCAATTATTTACAATTATATTGATAAATTATATTTTTTTCTTTCTGTCACCCAACCATTTATAATCTCCAATTATTTTTATTTTTATATTGGAACCGACTGACTGGCCAAACTATCAAATTAAATTTATTTTTATTTTCGACTGCCAGGGTCAAATTAAACACGAATTTATGAGATTTATAGGGAGGTCATTGTTTTCCTAAGATTAAATCCATAGGAGTTTATTACTTTATGATGAGTTATCTTAACTCAGCAGTTAAATGTGTATAAAAATGATTGGTCCAACATAGTTTTGAAACACAGAATTAATTTTGTCATTTAAAATTTCAACACAGTAATATGGAATATATATATATACACAAAATGTACAAATAGCATAATATGCATGAGAGAGTTGCTTTAAGGAATACACAAAATCTACTAAGGTGTAGTTGCATACATTTTGATTTCATCCTATGAAAAAACACACTGGAGTCCAAAAGGACCATGAGGGTTAAACAAAAATCTTTAATTTTAATAACTGTAGTTGGAAAGCTGAAAAGAATATATAAGCAAATACACATCAAATAGATAAATAAATGTAAATGCATTTCATTATCAGCAAGATCATAAATTTAGATATTAACATTTAAGCAACATATGTGGTGGGAGGTACTATGCAATCATTGAAGTAAGTTACACAGTTGGAACTACTTTGACATTCCACTGCAACATCTGATCGACATGTTTACATAAGACTCTGTGTAGACATTTTGCCTTGTGCAGTATCTGTCATATATTGATTGCATATCCATATCTATGTCATTTTATTTATCATTGGGACTATAGACATTAACATTATCATATTAAATAGTAAATTCAATATAATATACATTGTTGGAACTAGTATTTTGAATGGTCTACATTGTGTTTGAGGAAGAATACTTATTTACACATGTATTCATTTCTGGACTTCATGAACCGTCGTCTATAGCTGCTATAATAACTTATGATAATTTAGAATGTTTTCTATAAGTTTGACTAAGAGCATAAAAAAAATAACCCACTTGGTACGAGAGATTAGAGTATCGTTCCCTCATGAAATTAATGTTGTATGTCACTCGCAAAAGCTTTTGACTTACAAAATGAATATCACGAGGGTAAAATAATCTGTAATCTTGAGTCCTGAGTGTGTTATTGTCTATACAACTGCAAATAATATACGGTTCAAAATCAGGATACATATTGTATGGAAAATTTAATCTAGAATGGAAAGTAGAGAAATTATGTTGGAAAATGAATAGGCTGTACAGTAAAAGAAAAAGACTATATTCTGGGTTATATGTCTACATCTAATTTTAACATAAAAGATAAATCAGCATCAGCTGATTAGCATAACAACATAAAAAGCATGTATATGCACTCATAAAATATTTATAGACTGTAAATCTATTCCTTCTCCAATACATGCCAGTCTAAATGTAAATATGTGTATTAAGAAAACAACAATCTAGGGTAAGTACTAAAAATTAATGGTACCATAAGGAATTTCAATGTCTTTCAAATCCTACTCAATCATCTACATTTGAAACTGATTTCCCCTAAGAAGACAGTGCAAAGATTCTATCAACCAGAGATTATTATCGCAAATAAAATCTACAACAAAAAATTAATAAGACGCTTTTCGTATTTTACATCTCCCTTGTGTATTTTGATGAAAACAACCAATAAAATAAGTAATTAAATTATGAATTGATTGTGACTAATATCTGTAAGTATTGTGAGTTAATAACAAACAAGATGGAATGTAGGTAATACTATCACATGTAAACAAGTGTAAAATCTCCATGCATAACATTGTGACCATGTCTTAGTCAATTGGTAGTCGCAAAATCAACTAAATATTAAAGTAAGAAATTATATAAAAATAGATAGGACGCAAGCGCTCAGTTGGATAATGCTATTAGTGTTAGGAATGTTAAAATGACTCGTTTTGATACAGGCCAAGATATTTGTAATAGCGGTCAATAGCTGATCCATAAACCATGGAACCAAATAACTATGGTATGGCATATTACGTATATTTGTTATAGGTTGTCCTCTTCAATAGCATAAGCAGGGCATCAGAAAGGTGCTGAAACTACTAAAAGGACGACATGCCTACAAGATTTATGTTTTGCACACAAGCTTTCAGTCTTTACTTGCATTGATATCAGGAAAAATATAGAATACACCCATCATAATGAAAGCACTAGGATAGTAAATTAAACATATAAATCATATAATGTTTGTTTAACATACAGTAGATTGAAATCTCCCTATCACAGATTTCTAGGGTAAGTCTAGTACAGGGTACCACAAAATAATAACACCCATGAAAATGTTGATAATTTTCACAATCAGTTATAAACATGATTGAGTCAAATGTTCTTTGTGTTAATCCCTTTCCAAAACATCCTCTAAATGCCCTCCATTGCGTTGCAAGCACTTGCAAACAGAGTGCAAAATTGTCCATAACACAGACACATTCCTCTGCAAATATTGCTCTAATCCTGACTGCAATTGCTCTCTTCAGGTCAGCTATTGTTTGGGTTGTCTACACAGACATTGTCTTTTAAGTGAATATACAGATAAAAATCTGGGGTTTTTAATCAGGTGAGTGTGATGCCTATTCAGTGTCACATCTGCTAAGTTTTGGACAGTGATGGGACTACACAGAGGCATTATTAGAGATGACCAATGGTTCCAACAAGATGGGGCCACACACCACACTTCCAATAACACACTACAAGATGGGGCCACACACCACACTTCCAAGAACACACTACAAGATGGGGCCACACACCACACTTCCAATAACACACTACAAGATGGGGCAATTAGAGTCAGAATTAGAGCAATACCTGCAGAGGAATGTTTTCATGTTATTGACAATTTTGCAAGCTGTTTGCTTGCAATGGAAAGTAGTGCATTTGGAGCGTGTTTTGGAAAGGGCATGACACAAAGAATATTGGACTCTCGATCGTATACATTTTTACACAAGTCATCCATTGCATAAACAACGTGTACCAATCCTAGCTGCAATTGCTCTATTCAGGTCATCTATTGTCTATTATACCAAAATCGTGTAAATGTAAAAGTAAGAAATAATTTTTAATATAGTGTTACTTTTATTGACACATCATGTCATTGTTTTGATACCGGCTGAGATATTAGAAATATCGGTCAATAGCTGATACATAAACCATGGAAACAAATAACTATGGTATGGCATATTACGTATATTAATAATAAAATAATCATTTGTCATCTTCACTAACATAAGCAGGGCATCAGAAAGGTGCTGAAAAAGGATGACATGCCAACAAGATTTATGTTTTGCACACAAGCTTTCAGTCTTTACTTGCATATATTAATCAGGAAAAATATAGAATACACCCATCATTATGGAAGCACTCAGATAGTAAATTAAACATGTAAATCATATGTTTGTTTAGCATACAAACTCTATCACAGATTTCTAGGGTAGGTTTTATATCCATAAGTCTAGTACAGGGTACCACCAAAAGACAACACCCATGAAAATGTTAATAATTTTCACAATCCCTTATAAACACAGTTGAGTCAAATATTCTTTGTGTCATACCCTTTCCAAAACATCCTCCAAATGCCCTCCATTGCGTTGCAAGAAAATCTGCAGTGAGCAAATGTTCGGAGAAAAGATGTAATATCCTACACTAAATTAGTAGTAGGTCCACATTCTAATATTCTGTGTTTTTTTCCACAGCTTTATATTTGGATAAACCGTTTCCTCCTCATACTTGGCGCACCTCGATCTTTTTAATTTGTACATGTCATCCATAGCATAAACAATGTGTACCAATCCTGGCTGCAATTGCTCTATTCAGGTCATCTATTTATCAATTGTACCAAATAGAGTTTTATATAATTGATTGTGAAAGTTATCAACATTTTCATGGGTTGCATTTTTCTGTAGGTAAGCATGTGTGGTAAGGCACTATATAATATTAATAGAATTTGGTTTATAATGATATAAAAAGCTCATATTTTCATATAATATACATAACATTTGAGACAATGGAATAAAAAGTCATATAAAAATATATCCAAGAATGCAAGAATATATATGCAAGAATAAATGGTTAAATTATGCTAACTTCAACAATAACAATCATTTGCACATACTATTTTACACTTGTACATTTCACTATGGCCATCATGAAATTTGAAAGGTAAATTGCAGAATTATCAAATTAATAAAAAGCCAAACAGACAATAGTGTTGACCCAGCATGTCCCTAATGACATTTCTGCCTCGCACATAGTTTCACGATCCTTGTACCTGAATACAAAGTTGTTACCCACATTTTAACTGCCTTCTAATATGTTTGTTGGACATTTCTAGCATGGGAACAAATCTATTGAATTTGATAGGAATATTATTTACCACTTTTGGCAAAACAGTAAATTAACACATATGACAAGAAATTTCTGACTATGCCTTGAATCTGATGACATTACTATTAGTCAAAACAGTACATTGTACATTAGCATTGCTGATGTTCAAACAGACAATTGAACAGTTCTATTGGAGTGATATTTGTATGATCTAAGTCTATCATATTAAAAAAAAAAGGTGTAATACTAGGTGTGCAATCATCCTAATCTGGACTCGCCACACCACCATTGATTCAGGCCAGATCATAATTCATTCCTTTCCCTCTTCTTTCTTCTCCTCCTTGTCTTTGTCCTTGTTTTCTTCTGGAAGTGGCAGTTCTCCGACCTTTCCAAAGTCGATGCCGGCGTACTCTGTCTGGTCGTCGGCGCCGTGGACCTGGGTGCCAGGTTTGGTTCCGATCCAGTCCACTGTCATGTACATCAGACCGTCATCATCACGACCAACCTTGGGACCCTGGCAATTTACAAATACGCTATACAGATGGGCAGTGCGATGTGTATCTGACACATGGACAATGATATAAGCCAATGCATACATCATGTACATGTAGACTAACTACACCTTAGACGTCTCAAAAATTATGTTTACAATTACGTTTTCCAGTGAAGCCGAGGCGAGGGAGAAATTCTCATGCAAGGTAAAACATGATGTAAAATATATAGACACTGTTTATAAGTGGTAATGGGGCAATGAATTATTTCACTCGTGCTTAACTCGGAGGTTATCTGAGCCCATTATTAATTAACCATGCACTATTAATTAACCATCCATTATTAATTAACCAAACTATTGCAGTGTGTCATTACAATATTAAAAACATTGATGGTGATACATGGCGAGCATTTGTAAACATTTGAATTAATTACTGCTGAAATCTCAAATCAGAAGTTTAAAAGCTGAAAATTCCCTTGGCTTACATAGCTAAGTCAAATATGACTGACTTGTAAGTAGAAAAACAGGTTAAATAATACTGCCACAGATAAGCTTTTACATGAAATACATCATTCCTAAAATTTCGAAAAGTGATTTCCTGATTTAGAATCTGAACATCCTCAATGTATTTCCCCATAATTACATACTAGATAATCTTAATACTCACACCAGCTGCAGTTGCCTCAGAAGCCTTAGCACCATCATCAGCTTCAAATCCAGCATTAGCATACGTTCCATCTCCAAATTGTCCAGCTGTTACGTTCTCATAAACATCACCTAAAATTGAAAGTCATGTAATATAACAATTGTTACTCCATTGCTAGTTATAAATTTCATCAACCATTCTTGCCATCAAAATCTACATTAAACAAGCCTACCAAATATCGGCAAAATTGGGTCATCTGCAAGTCTATTTCAGTGAGGTTTAAAACGACGAAATATATGCATTTCTGACTCGCTCGCTGTGACAGCACAAGGTGTCTAGATTGTCCAGGCTAAGCTGCGTAGCTGGAGAATGTTTTGAGAAAAAAAACTGCGATTTTCATTTGTTCAATGGGGGGCCGTTACTGATGTTAGAGACTTCATCTTTGGTTTTTCTGAAAGACTACGATCATCACTACCACCATGTGTGCAATCGCAAAAATCTATTTTGTTTTTAAAAAGTGGTCAAGGCCAAGCGGAACGCAGTCTTGTAAGTCCAGTCAGCGGCATCGCATGTGTTAGCTGGTTCAAAGGGCAGACCATTGAGAGCTTCTAACACAATAAATACGTCCCATTGCGGCACCTTAAAGGTGGCTTTGGGTGCATTTATTTTCAGAGAATTGACCAGTTCTCTTAGTATGGGGTG
>JAUTBT010072576.1:0-32054 GCA_032361225.1 Lepetodrilus schrolli
AACACCAGGCAACCCTCGTGTCTTGGGGCAGTATAGCTGCAGTTCTGTAGCTAAAACATGCCCCGTTTACTATTTTGCTATCTATATGGCACCCTTTAGCTACATAGGATTGCAGTAGTATGCATCAACAAAAGTACGCTCCAGATCTCAAGGCGCTGGATTAATTACTACGTGTGGCATAAATACACGGGGCAGAACGAATTCCAGCTAGGATTGGATTCACTAACCATTATACTTCATGTCTCCATGCTTATTTTCGAAGGTATTTCACATAGTATTTTATTAAATTCGTCACTTTAAATAGTGTGAAACCATTCAATTTAACTACAAACATCGTAAGCTTGCATCTTGTTTAAATTAAATAATAAATTATATCATCCAATTGAATGTCTTCTGTGTATTGTTTTTCCTAGACCTGAAGGATGGCACATCATGCCATTAAGTGTGTTCATTGCATGACCTGCTCCAGTGACTCGGTAATTTTAATGTGGGGCGTGACGTCTACAGCGTATTAAAAGCACACCAGGAAGCCGCCAGGTCATTGTGTATTGGAGTGGATGGTACGTGGCTTACACGCCCTACCTCAGCAGAACTACATTGTGGACTCTATGAATTGTAAACGTTCAGAATAATATATATGTAAATGTGGCGAGGATCTTTTTTAAATATATATATATGTGCAAGTTATTAGATTTATTTATAGTGTTAAAGTCGATGCGTCCATTATGTTCGTTTTAAGGAATAACGTCAGAAGTGACGTGATTTATGGCCTCATGAAGGCATGTAGGTCCCCGTGAGCATAATAAGTACATTTAACGATTCTGTATCACTCCAAAATTGCTTCAAAAGTGGGTATTCCCCGTTGGTCCATGCACCAGCCGTGGTTCATGAATCTAACGTGATACCTGTGGACGATTGGACAAGAAGACAACTTTAACAGATATATTGACAAGCAAACCGTAGTAACACTAATTCAGGCCTATGTCATTTCAAGGCTTGATTACTGCAATGCATTTTTTGTACAGTCTCCCAGAATCTCTCCTAGACAAACTACAAAAGGTTCAGAATGCAGCTGCTAGAGTTGTAACGCAAATGGGACCACATTACGCCAGTTCTTCAAGATCTACACTGGCTGCCAATACGCCAGCGCATTCAGTACAAGCTATTGGGGCTCGTTTTCATAGCCTTCCACAGGACTGCTCCTCCATACTTCTTAGTTCTGGCGACCAGAATATGATAATTGTTAATCCAGACCGCACCCAATTCTTTGGGCGGCAAATGTTTCCAGACTGCACGCCCCCGAATCTGGAACTATCTCCCGTTGGAACTTCGCTCAACAAATGAACTCTGTGCTTTTAAAACCAGACTTAAGACATCGTTGTTCAAACAGGCATTTGATAACTAGACTGTTTCTGCTTCTGCCTACTGACAATTTTACTGTTTACTCACACAAAGCACATCCGAGCAGTTTAGATTATCTTATGTGGAAGTCATAGCCAATACAGTTCTGATTAATTAATTCAACCAAACTTAGATAATATGAATATCATATGTTATTGTGTGTACTTGCCGTGTCAGTCAGATGGCTACGTAATGTAGTATGCAGTCGAACATGCTTATAATCTTCACTGAACATATTCACAGACGACTCAATGTATATTCGAACATGACTTGTATGAATAACCTACAACGATTGGTAAAAAAACCCCGCCACGGCCACGAAATCAGGCACCGTTAATTGGCGATTGAAACACTGCTGATTTTAGAAGCATTACACATATTCCGGTTGAATTTGATAGTTTTGTAATCATGTTAGAATGGGGATATAGGCACTACTGTTTGTAATTTAGAGGTATCAATCATGAATTGTCGCGGGTGACTCACGGCTCTCCCACACAGACATCCTCGAAACATCGGACAGTATGACTAATATACATCCGTTGATAGATGCTAAGTAGTGATAATTGCCGGAGTGTCGATGATGATATATACAAAGATAACCATATATATATATATAGTTTTCCTTTTAAGAAAGCTTTGCGACTAAATTCAACAACAAATAGAAATGTCGTGGTCTGTTGATGGAGGTTACAGCGGTGTTATCTCTCCCAGTGAACTGTAGCAGGGACTAAGATGTATTATTAGAATCCACCAAAGCATACGCCTCGTGTACGACACCTTTGTACGCTCATTAGAGTGTAGCACGGTGCTAGTTGCGCACGACGACAACGGAGACCCTAGGACGATATACTCTACCGACATGATGGTCAGAGCGCCTCGCCCTACGAAGACCTGTGATACGACAGTTAATACAGGAACACACGGAATAGCTGAATCGTATGAAAACACAATTTGTATAACTCCTTTTATCACTGTTAAATATATGTGAATGTATCACCCAATACTGAGAGAGAGAGAGAAAGAGAGAGAGAGAGAGAGAGAGAGAGAGAGAGAGCGAGCGAGAGAGAGAGAGAGATAGAGAAAGAGAGAGAGAGAGAGTCAGGACAAATCAAGCCGGCGAACGAAAGCACGGTTGCATTAAAAATATATATTCGTCTTTTTTAAGATGTTCACAATATATTCTGGGCGGGGAAAACAGTTCAGTCAAAGAAGTGAGTCAATTTAATCATTATTTTTAATTTTTCACATATTGATTCACTCGAACGTTTACTCCTGCCGTTCGAGTCAAGCACTCACTGCTCACGAGTCAAGTACCAAGACCCAATACTAGTGTGATGAATTTAATACACCCAAAGATTCTACCATTCATGATTGTCATCACCATCCAATCCAATGCCGTTCGCGTCCGTGATTTGCATGAACTTGTCAATTTGACCCCTCACCATAGCAGGTACATATGAAGACTATTCTGTTCGGTAACTAGGCAAGTGAGGTACATCACGTGACCTAGGCAAGATGGTGAGCATATTGCTTTAGTTACATTATTGGGTGATAAATAGAATCTCCACCGTACGTCTTCTGATAGCAATGAAATTATCATGAGAATAAATATTGTCTAAATCAAATTATATCAACATAATATGTAAAACACTCAACAGAACATGTAAAACTAGCAAATTATGTAAAACAATCTAGGGAACACGTTACAGCCAATACAATAGCGTAGATATTAAGCTCTGCCAAGCATATAATTGTTATTAAGTTAACAGACACATCTACTCCATAATTATTGAATATTTCATGATACCGAGGAACATTCTAGAATAATATATTGTTTTGGACTGAAGTTTGGAGTTTTAATTGCAAAGTACATGCACTTAGCATACACGCTTTTGTACCTCCAAATATCTTGTCACCGCTGTAGGATAGGTAAAATTAATTCCATTGCAGTTCACATTTCCGATAAAATCCGAATAATCAGTTGATAATATATTGTAATATCTCTACTCTAATCCTTAAACACGATCATAATAGCCTTTCACGGCCACAGCATTGAATTAATACGATTTTGTTTTGTTTCCTTAGCGGAGACTATTTTGAGGATGTGATTTTCTGAGTGCTTCTTTTAATTATCTCCTCGATTGAGATTGACATCACATTTGTCGTAAACTACAATAGTACTACTATACGTATAGATGTAGTGTTCTAGTTATACGGATAGATGTACTGTTTTAGTACTATACGGATAGATGTAGTGTTAACACAGGAAAACAAAACAAAAACACATATGTTGAAAATTAGGACTGCTTGTTGATACCATTATTATGCATAGCACTTAGGCCTATTACGAACTACGAAATTGAACAACGAAGACGATTGAATCATATGAAGTCATTTGCCAAGATGTATTCCAGAATGGGATAAAGTGAGTTTGAGAAAAGTATTACTCCTCTGAGCCTGTAGACTGTTAATGTACAGCACATACAAAGGCAATAGAGTACATGTTAATGACTAGACTTTGCATGTAGCCAAATATGGGCTGTTAACCTCTCACGAGATACCGCCAAGACATTATTTCCGGTGGCTGAAGGCCTAAACCTTATTTCGTCAACGACACAGGCCGTGGTATACTAGTATCTAACATCCAGGCCGTGGTAATCTAGTATCTGACATCCAGGCCGTGGTATACTAGTATCTGACATCCAGGCCGTGGTAATCTAGTAGTATCTGACATCCAGGCCGTGGTATACTAGTATCTGACATCCAGGCCGTGGTATACTAGTATCTGACATCCAGGCCGTGGTATACTAGTATCTGACATCTAGGCCGTGGCATACTAGTATCTGACATCCAGGCCGTGGTAATCTAGTAGTATCTGACATCGAGGCCGTGGTATACTAGTATCTGACATCTAGGCCGTGGTATACTAGTATCTGACATTCAGGCCATGGTATACTAGTATCTGACATCCAGTAAGGCGCGAAACTACCTTGTGTTTATAATAAAGGTACAGCCATATTGTTTTTCTGTCAGATATATATAGAAATGTCCTGGTGCGTTATTAGTAACATATGACCGTCACGTGCATACACGTTGTGACCTTTGTCGCCGCATGTAATCACAATAGTGACACCTAGTTATAGTGTCGTCCGTATGTATATTAGCGATTGGTGATGTATAGGCCTATTGTACCATGTGCATGCACGTCACATCTGTACAGTATATCTGTCGTCATATATATGGAATAATCATCTCTTCTTGTCTGGGCAGCATCGCCATCCAAGCTGGTCTTGGAGTGTAGGTCACGTGAAGGTCGCGATCACTAAACACGGACACGGAAGGCACTGATCGGGGTCTCCGGGAATCTCGTCGATTCTCGTCCAATGTCACGTGTCTGCGATCTTGAATACAAGTGCTGGTACTTCCTGGTGATGAAACCCTGGAATTAATAATTAAAGTGTTTATTTGCGTGTGTGGAAAGTTAATTTTCAGTTTAGTACTGCTTATAAACACCAAATAAAACACCATTCTGAATAATACTAACTATATTCATACTCGTATGAATATAGTATATGTACGCCTGCATACGTGTATTCTTGAGATTGTTGCCTATTTATTTGTTTGAAGTGTGATATAAAGATGCTCTCAAGATTGTGTGGCTCATATAACAGGTCAGCTTAAGACGGGATGCAACCTGTAACATCGTTCAACGTTGCCGTAATTGTGCGAGTATCTGCTGGTACCGAGGAACGATGTATGATAATCTCGCTTCTACAGTACACCAAACGCGTAGCATTCTTTCAGAATTGCATCTGCTAACGTCCGCAAACGACTGATGCCAGGTCCAACTCCGGGCGGGTCCGACCTCTTGATAGTAGAACAATAATAGAAGATTTATCCTATTTACGCGTGCAGTGTGATCTGGAGAGTTCAATGAAAGTGACCAAATCTTACCTCTTAACATTATGTTTCTTCTTGTCATTTCTCCAGTAATGAGCTGCGCAACACAGGAGGATAGCCAGAAGTAAGCATATTACTCCTGCAATTCCAATTCCTACGAAGTATGGCAGGAGCGTCAGTTCGTTTGGATTGAAGACGGTTGGTGCTGGCATGGTAACTGAAATATATTTGATTGATGTGGACGTTTGAAATAAAAACAAATAAGACAGGATGTTCTCATATACTCAACGGAAATTGATCAGCTACGATTAATAAGATAAGTAAAGGACAGGAAAGGTTTTAATTTTTAACAGATACATGGCTTTGTTTGAAATAGAAGTATATAATATTAATGCTTACAATTGGCTTTTTCGATTGGAACACATTTTGGAACAGGTTTGTCCCAGGAGCCATTGGTTAGACACCTGAGCACATTGGAGCCCCTGAGTACGAAAGACGTAGGAACAAAGCAGCTCAACGTGACCGTTGTATCCGGAGCACGGGAGTACGTGTTCACTATGACGTCATCGGCGTTAGTCACTGTGATTATGATTGGCCGAGGTGCTTTAGCCAACTCGGGGCACAACACTGAAATGATACGATGACAAGAAAATAGTGTACAAATGTGTCACATCGTTTTACTATACAGCAGTAATGTCTGTAAAATCATATGGTAAGAACTACAATCAAACCAAATATTGCCTAAAGCAACTCTCTCACGGACGATACAAAGATATCTTTGAAGGGCTGTACATTAACCACTTGAACGTTTCTTACTATAATAATTATATACTATAGTCGTATTAATTTAAATAGAGCCCGTGTTTTTTTCAATTGATAAATGACACAGATGGTCAAAATATGATAATGATTTCGTGACGTAGAAACCCAAACAGCAAGAATGAAATGTATATAGTAGAAATGTTTAAAACACTGTTAAATCGTTAATGCACATGTTGGTGATGGTACATAACCAGGATCTCCTGGCGTTTTCACGAAAACATAAAGCAAACTCGGCTCTGACACCCATGTAATTAATGAATTGGGAAAAAAAACACGGGCTCTATTTAAGTGAACAGGATTCTATATATGATATATAGAGAATCTCACCCAAGTGTCTTGGAATATCAAATATATCAACAATATCAAATAGGCATTAAGGTAATACCTAATGTATCTATATTTAGGCAGTAATTAGCATGTATACGTCATCAATATCCACACTAGCAATAATGTCTTTACAAAACACTAATTGTTGTGTTGATATAAATAACTACGATGACAAATTTGTCTATAAAACTCAAAGTAATGTATCCATACTAAGCCATGACAATTGTGTATAGCATGTCATATTTATTTAGACATGTATTGTCATAATTCACAGCATGATGTATTCGAGGCGTCAACGTTTAACGAGGCTAGCGTACGTTTATGGGCTCTGTACAGAGTATGTACAGTTGACCTAGGAATAGTTGACATTAGCCTTGTCTTAATGGCATGACTCATCTTCACATCAGGTGGCTTGCACATGCTATAATAGCAGTTGATGTAATCAGCTGCGCAACTGTAATATTGGCAGGTGTTATTTCCCATCTGCTGAAGAGAGTCCGGTACAGTGCTACTCTTAACTATATCCACTGTGAAGAGATCATATCGTTTGAACTGGTTATTTAAAGCACATTATTGAGACACTATATTATGATCTATGAGTATAAAAACCTCTGTCTGTCTGTCTGTCTGTCTGTGTCTGTCTGACTCTACCGAATGGTTCTACGACAACTACGCAGCATATCTAAGCTTGGGTGGGGGATGTTCGGAAGTTGCTGTTGTCATGAGATTGATTCCTGGTTCCTATTTGGACACTGGCATACACACAACAATCAATGTTTACATGTCCACGCCGTTTGAATTTACCAGGTTAACTGTTCTGTACATGTGTAGACATTACAATCAATCATCACAAAGTACACAAAGTATACAAAGCACCCAGCATGCCAGATTTATGGTAGCTGCAAAAGTACTGACTATTTATTTCAACCAGTAAATCAAGGCTTCATTATTACAGGGCGGTGATAACATCACGAATAATAGTCTACGTATTTATTAAATTGAAAAGACTAGCAATAAGAAATATAGATTAGCTTCCTGTTATAACAATAATTTTATACAGTATTGTCTGTGATTCAGTGACACGTACATTCTATTATACAAGATACCGAATATAGTTAACTTATGTGAGTTAACCTACAACCAACATGAAGCGAGAGATAGAGAATCTCACCCAAGTGTCTTGGAATATCAGATATATCAACACGAGTCGTGAACGTTATTAAATCCGAGGCTTTGCCGATGATTTAACAACTTTCATCGACGAGTGTTGATATATTTGATATTCCAAGACACCGGGGTGAGATTCTATATCACTAAATATCATTTTATAGTCATTAAAGACGAAAACTGCCACATCATAAAGATTTTACCGTGAAGTCAAATCTTTAGGTTTCTGTGCATGTGCACTGTGACATCATAGCAATGCTACGACATCACAATTGTAGCCATGATATCACAATGGTTGAACGATCAAATAAACAATCAAATAAACCAAGAATTGGGTCAAACGATATCCACTGCTGTAATTATCGCTTGTTATTTGAAAACGATATCTACTGCGAAAAGACAGTAAAACTATAATTACCTGACATTTTTCTTCTGGACTGAGAACGCCTAATTTAGTTATATTTAATGGGTATTTATCTGAGAGGGTTGTACAGTGACACTATCGCGACAACACCCGCCTCTTTTTCTCAAAGCTCACGTGTTGATGTATATCTTGAACCCCGTACACGAAGGAAAGTTAATATACCGTTCTCCGCGAGTATCCCAGGCAACGTGTGTTGTCAGCGTGCATAATAAAGTAATTTATTTCTAGGTAAAACACAGAGAACGGGGTGTAAACGTGGAACTGTTTGACGATGCCGTCTAACGAGGCTGTAGACAGTCCCACCACAGAATACTCCAATACAATGTCAACCAGGTTTAATATCAGTAGTCAGGTGTAAATGTTGACCTGGTAAGCCATATCAAGGATGATGCACTATGCTATGTCCCAGATAGCAGGCATTCCTTGGTGATCACCACAATAAAGACGTCGTTGTCCATACGTTTTCTAGTTTATGACTGAGTCCGTGTCGATTCAAGGTTGCATGTTTTCATCCATGAGCTGGAACGCCTACTTTCATGTCTTGCTCAAACAAAATTCAAGAAGAAAATATTATTATTTGATATTTCGACGGTAGTTTCCTGTCACGACTCCAGGAAATGGTGATCCGTCTTTCTGCTGAGAAGTATACTCTACATGCAAACTCTATACTTCCTTGATGCCACTTGAAAACTGATTTATTCCTAATACGAATTTCATTAATATTCAGGTCACACACATGAACAGCTGCAAACATTAAAAAACAAATATACCATGCATCCTTACCGGCGAACATATTCCATTGATCTCAAGAACACGAGCGAGACCTACCTTTCATATTGTAGTAGGTCTACATCCCACAGTAGACTATGTCAGAACGGACGTTAAAGCTGAAACAGAGGTATTTCCACAAACGACTGTCTGACTCGAGACAAATGCCTGAGGGGGACGGGTCATGGTTGAGTGAGGAAAGCTGTAAGAGTGTTGTAAAGTTCGTCGCCTGAAATCTCTACATACAACACTTTCTCATTGAGTTCCCCATCTGTAAGAATATCGATTTCATTGTCATCAGTATTTATGATAAGAGAAAATCGAAGAGGTGATTTCTAACAAAACAGCTGTTCACACACTTATCTCCAGATGTGCATGCCATTGTAATAGACCTATAGGCGTCAATGTAATAGACCTATAGGCGTTAGTAGAATGGAGGAAAATATAACATTAATTCGTAAATATGCATTACACTGATCATAAATGAAAACACTCTACATACTGAAAAAGGTGTGTGCCAAAAGTGCTTCTCTTACAAGAGAGCGAATGGTAGCGCAATGCTAGAGAGAGTATTTGGACTTCGGATCCAAAGTCCCAGGGTTCGAATCCCGTCCTGTGAGCGTGACAGCAATATTCGCGAAAGTTTTACTTTTCTGACGCGATCATGATAGGATGGATGCATTGATATCACCCTTGGTCTGTCAGTAACAGCCGGTACTCGTAGGTTACTGCAAAATTCCGCGCTATCGATGTTGCGGGTTTCCTCCTGCCCTAAACTGACAAGCCGTGACATAAGTGAACGAATCTTGAAAGCGTCTCTAAACCTTGAGTCAAATAAAATATCCTGGGGATGCGCAGGTTGGAAGGTGGACAAGCCGTACCGGAAGTTACGCGAGTGTTTGGTGCGAACCAACAGGCGTTACAGATATAAGTAATTGTTCAGCTAACAGAACCAATAGCAGACCGTCCACGATCAGGATCAACGTATGGATAATGAACAAATAGGGTTACGTAATCTGCGCACTTTCTATTTCATCGCCGCTTCATCGTCTCTGGACTTGTTCAAGGGTTCGATCAAATCATTCTGAATCAGTCGCACTCTGCATGGCTTAGAGCTAGTTGTTCCCATATCTAGGTCCAGTTTTGATGTCAAATCATCATCACGTAACGTCTGATAATCCATTTCTTAGTCACATTTAATCCAAATCAAGTTAACTTTTCGAGTTCCGTATACATTATTGCTTATATCAATGTACATGGTAAATATACGTAGTCCGTAGAAGCTCGCAGAATTTCTGCACCAATTTTATTGGTCACGTATCCAGCCTAAAGCGGCCCCGGTTCCACAAAGGTATTGATTGTATCTCTACAATATCATAATATTATCTTTGATAAACTGGCCACCAAAATCTATGTTTATTAGGTCTACAATGTTGGTTTATTCGAGTAAGACCTGTTTCCAAATTATTGTTTTGCTGTAAATAGACCCACGGTGTACTTCCCGTACGCTAGACTACCAGGTGACCGCTAACAGAATAGGAAACAATATAAAATGACACTTTATTTATAATTTTTGAGAAATGATTGACACATCAGGGTAAATATTAGCACGACCTCTCTTAGTTTTAGTAAATACAAAATAACGTAAATTTCCAAACATAAATACAATATGCGTAATAAGCGTGATTTGTTGAAGTCTCGCGTTATCCCGTGATATGAGACGTCGATTCTCGCGACATTGACCTTAGGTCAAGGCTTGAACTAGGTTTTAAAGCGTTGGTTAAGCGCGACGTGGTCGTCAGTCGAGGATGGTGGAGCGGACAGCCAGCATGTTGCCTCTCGTTGTTCTGACGTTGGTGTTTGGTTTGGCAGGTGGGTTTACTTGTCTGTAGACACTATGTACTAGCATTGTAAGAAATTATCATAGAAAGTGCCCTTTATGAACCAAATATATATGAGCATGAAAATATGTTTGCATCCATCATTGTTTGTGTTCGACGTTGATTTAATAATTTCGAACAAATATGAAACGTGCAATATGGTAATTAAAATACCTCTTGTACGAGTTATCTATCAATAGTAATAAAACATATAACTGTTTACAGCTCCAAAGCTCCAAGAATCCGGTGAGTACACTACTTCTAATTAGACTTAGATATTATTGCAAACAAGTAAATTGCCTGAATGGCTGAATGTACCACATCTCTCGTTATAGTGCTAGTAAATCATTATGAATGCATGAATACTTAGATAAGAGCAAGTCAAAGCACATCCATAGAGATACATGTATTTTCCCGCATATGGAAATGGCATCAATGGGGCCACCTCGCCCATGTCCGTGGATCGCTCGGCTATTTCCGTAGCCTGCCATATATTACTGGAGGCAAAAGTGGAAGGATAGGGCGCAAATCTCCAGTGGTCCCCCACAGACGAGACTGTTCCTAAGGGTCCCAATAAATGTGTGTATGTTATTTAACTGTCCGCAGTGTTCACTGGTAAGCGGGAGTATGTTTACCGCTACATGGTGCAGACTGTGTCCGGACTTCCGGGGTCCAGCAGGGCCTACTCAGGAGTCAAGGTCGTGGCTATTGTCAGGTTGCAGTTCATAACGACGTCGGTGGTGGTCGCACAGGTACGACTGCGCATGTACAGTCATCGTCTGATTCAGAATACAAGTATATATCATCAACTCCAGGCCGTTGCTTACACCTTTCAATGCATATTTTCAAATTTCAAAAGTTATCCACATTAAAGCCGATATGCATTAACACATTTTAATACATACTACATTTAATGTGTTACTGTACTGCGCATGTTTGTGATCGCAGCTGGAGGACGTGCAGTTGTTTACGATGAACGACGCCGTCACTAGACAGAACCCCATCAGGGAACAGATTGACCCGGAAGTGATGATGACATTCTACAAACCGGAAATACACGCTGTCCTCGCGGAACCATTCACATTCAAGTAAGGGAAATCATTTCAGAATACAACTCGGAGCGTTAATGTAATCGGGTTTATGCTTATTAACTTGAGGATGACGAAAGATAATTTCAAGCAAAATACAAGACATGTACAGATAACATCCAATATTGAGAAATGCTAGTAAATCCCGGAGGTGTATTCATCTGTCTTATACTCGTAAGACGTATGGCGTGGCTGAATACTTATTAGTATTACTCAATGATATGTTTGACAAAGTAACTTCTGAATGCTCTCAAACATCCTTTACAATCGTATAGACTTTCCAAAACAAAATTGGGGAATTATCATGCCTCAACTGTTTTGTTGTAGTTGTTGTTGGTAGTGGTAGTGGTGGTGGTGGTAGTGGTGGTGGTGGTGGTATTGTTCTCTCTTTTATGTTCTAAATTGTATTATGCACAGTTACGTGAATGGTCACGTGGTGAACGTCAAGACGCCGGAGTTCGAACCCTACTGGTCTGTGAACATCAAGCGTGGTGTCCTCAGTTTGCTGGAGGTCAACCTCAACCAGAGGTTCACTCCCATCAAGGAGCGGGCCAACTCCCCGATGTACGAGGCGTATGAGGCAAGTAGTGTACTGTGAAGCAAGTAGTGTACAGTGAGGCAAGTAATGTACTGTGAAGCAAGTAGTGTACTGTGAAGCAAGTAGTGTACTGTCAGGCAAGTAGTGTACTGTCAGGCAAGTAGTGTACTGTCAGGCAACTACTGTACGATTTAGTGTGTCTGACTATCACAAGATGCATACTTCAATGTACTACCTACTTACCCAGCCTATGCACTACACTAAAAGGTCGTACTCTAGTCCAGACGCAATTAGAGGTTTATACAATTATTTATTATTACAAATCCATGCGTTTGTCTTTGCGCCCGTCCTAAAGTACGATCATTCCGTTAAAATCATGCATTTTCAGGAAAGTCATTCAAATAGGCAAATGCCAAGTTGACTGCAGCACAATGCGAGCAGTAGTCTAACACTTAACATATTCATTTCTGCCTTAGAGCTTGAAGTGAATTACCTTGACCGTTATCTATTACAGACCAGTGCATCCGGAATGTGTCGCACTTTGTACACTGTGGAGGAACCAGAAATGAACTCTGACATTCCGAAAGGGGTCATCGTCGTCAGTAAGACCCGAAACTTTACCGACTGCCCTCGACGACCTGCCTGGTTCAAGTCTACGTTCAACGTCAGAGCGTGTCCAGACTGCGGTGCTGGCGCCGTAAGTACACTAGATGCAGAATATCGTCAACATTGTGCATTTAATTCTAAAAAGAAGTATATTCAAGCAAAAGGCCGTTAGGTCCATATGTTAAGGTTTCGCAATTGTACAAAACAATTCAAACAATTCCAACAGTCAGTTGTTGTTCATGGTTGTTGTTGTTGTTGTTGATGATTGTTGTTGCGGTTGTTTCTGCTTCTACTATTATTACAAATACATATTACATTATTATTATTATTATTATTTCATCAGTCTCTAGGTATAAGTGAGGGGACTCAGGTACGGTACACACTTAAAGGCACCAGAGACCGGTTCGTCATCCTGAGCGCCATTGCTGAGAGCTACGTGTCCGTGCATCCATATAGTGCCGAGTCTGGCCACGTGTCCACCGTCATCAAGTATGTATACATACTCTGTCTGTCTGTCTATATTTCTGCCTGTCTGCCTGTCTAGACTCTCTGTTCTCTGACACCATTCATTCTCCAGACCCAGACTCGATGACTGCTCTTACGTTCCATGCGTACGTAATAATTCAATTGGCGTGTATTTCAGAGGATGACATCAATAATTATATATCCGTCTGGTAAACATTGGCCCAATATATATCAATATGCAACATTGCATTGAAATCTACATGTTACGTTTTCATTCTTTTCAACATGATTGATTTTGTTTGATAGTCCACTGACACCACTAGATGTACAGATTTCGCCAAGTGCGACATGAATACATTACCTAATGCATGTGTCTATAAATCGTTATTATAGTCAGACACTCTCCTTCGTCGATGCTAATGACCTCAAGGACACGACCATTATGGACAAAATGGCTACTAAAAACATGGTTCCGAGATACATTATCTCCTTCATCCCAGAAGAGCTGATTGACAGCCAGTTCCCATTCGCCAATGAACTGCGCATGCCCATGAGCATGGATGAACTGCGATTCACGGAAAAATCGGAGGTAATCTACATCTGAAATTGAATTGTTGATTATTGACCATTCTTTGCATTTCATTTCAATGAAACCTTCCAATATTTGCAAAAACCACACAGAGTTTAGAATTTAATCAGTAATAGACTTGCCTTTTGACATGGACGTTAAGATATGCTGTTCTACTCAGATCGTGAATGTACTAAGGACTGCGGCGCAGAGCATTGTAGGACCGGAAGTTCTGAAGGTAGGAGCCCGGTTTCCGGTAATAGCCGTCAATAAGATGAGACTTGCCAATGAGACCGTCCTGACAGAAATCTGGAGCGACTACGCCATCCCCCAGACTACAGAATCCGACGAGGATGTCGCCATGAGGTGAATCATCTTTGCTAATAAATAAATAAATGCATGGACTTAATTGTTGCCTATATCCCCTCAGACTATTCTTAAAAATGCAAATTATATAGTACACATTTGAGATATTTATATAAGTCATTGGTTCTAATCATTAATGTATACAAAATCGTTTGTTAATATGTTCCGAAAGAAATACAAATATATGTATTTTAACAGCGGAGATGACTGCTAGAAGCCTATTGCGCATGCATTGCTGTAGATACCTGACATCCGGTTTCAGGAAGGTTGTATGGCAAGCCATGGCCGCTACTGGAACGTACATGAGTGGCAGCATCATCCTCGACACGTGTGCCGCCAAGACGCTCCCTCCTGTAGAGTGTGCCGGACTTATTAACATGATGTCCCTGGTCAACCAGCCCAACAGCACCTTCCTTGACAAGCTCATTGTAAGTACCACAACGCTTCCAGAGGTATTCAGTTTCTATCCACAATTGCCATGGTATCTGAATAAGGTAGACAAGGAAGAGTATACAGGACAAGAACGTGCGGGTTCCTTTCTGGCAAAGATAGTTTTCTATGAAGTTATGAAAAGCATGTAATGTCATAAATATTAGTAATATACAGTTTGGAGTAGGCGTGATGGCGTGAAAATATATCGCTAAGCGCATCTATGATATCGTTGCACACATTGCATGTCAGGTCATGTCTTCATACTTATTCTCGTGTATGCATTAAGTGGAATATGCCTTTACTGACAGTAGAGCACTGAATGTTATCTGTAGACGTTCTGAGAACCAGTCTGTGATGATATTCGTACAGACGGTGACCACGGCGCTGGGTGACGGCGAGGACCCACAGCTAGTCCGCGCTCTCTGGCTAGGCATCGGAGCCGTCACCAACAAGATGATCAGAGCGGAGAAACACGAGCTCCGCGATCTGAACAGGTTCGTGTCCGTCATGACCGCCATCATGCAACACGAGCAGGACCAGGTGGCCAGACGGGAACTCGTCATCCTCAGGACGTACCTGCTCAACAAGTACCAGACCGTGGCCAAGCTGTACACTGACGTCCGCATCAGGATTGTTGCGGTGAGAGTCCTCATTTGTCACAAGCTTCGTGACTATATTCTAAAAACGAAATAGTGATAGAATGCGTTGTTTGTACTGTCGTAGTCGAGTATTATCACTATTGGTTCATCCGTCACTGAGCTACGGGGGTTGCAGGTTTCCTCCTGCCGTACACTGACAAACTGTTATATGAGTTAAATATTCTTGAAAGCGGCCCTGACTGACGATAACATCATATCGCTAGTTTAAATGTATTGCAGCTCATCAGAGATCAACTCAGCAAAGCAGGAACTGATGTTAAAATCATGGCACTGAAGACTGCGGAGAATGCTGAACTTCCGGAACTCATCCCTGTGTGTCTGGCGTTCATCCGTGACCTGGAACAGCCCGAGTTTGTCCGGTTCTCCGCCGTCAGTGTACTGACGCGCATGGCCAAGTGGGCGCCCATTGTGGTGAGAAACTACTTCACGTCAAGACAGTAACCAGTCTGGAGCAGGGAATAATTAGCTCTCTGTTATTGTTTTGAATATGAATACGAGTTTATTGAAGTATTGGGCGGATTGTTGTTCTCAGTCCCACACGTTCTTCCTGTGCGACGTGCTCTAACTCCACGATTCCTTAATAAATACAACCTTAAACCGTAGACAGTCGTAACTTAGTATACGTATTAGTAAGTTAATACTCTCGTAGCATGATGATCGTTTAAGTTTAACGCCTAAGTGGAGTATACATATTTCGATATGAATGTCTCATCTTTGATTGCATATTAATTTTCAACCTCTGAGCAGGTGGTCAAAGTATAGGAGTTTCGCACTGTACAGAACATGTATGCTGGATAACGGTGACAATATATTATAGGTGAGCTTCTTGAAGCTTTAGCTGTGTGGGATTGCTTCTATGCTGGTGTTCCTGATCCAGGTGTCGGAGAGTTTGATCCCAGTGTTTCTAAGG
This sequence comes from Lepetodrilus schrolli, assembly GCA_032361225.1. Taxonomy (NCBI): domain Eukaryota; kingdom Metazoa; phylum Mollusca; class Gastropoda; order Lepetellida; family Lepetodrilidae; genus Lepetodrilus; species Lepetodrilus schrolli. The sequence continues at coordinate 16,322 of JAUTBT010072576.1, forward strand.
ACGGCAGATTCCGCTGTGGTTCGTCTTGCGGCTTTCCGCGCCATCCTGAAAGCCACGCCCACTCGCCAGACTCTGGAAATGTTTGCTCGTCACGTGACCAGGGAACCCGATCTGCAAGTATCCTCGTACATCTACAGCACGCTGGAGACATTCTCCAACACGACACACCCATGCTACCAGGGTCTGTGAGTAAAACAATGTTATGAATTCTGCGCCATCAAATGAATCCGCTACCAAGGTCTGATTCAGCTCAGTGCCGCACTGTTCGGTGTATTCGCTATAGCAGGTCATATTATGCCCGACTCTTATAACGTCATGCCTAATATAACGTCATGCCTAAAGACTTATTTCAATGAAAACACATTAATGCCACATTTGAAGGAATTTACTCGTACTCTTGAATTTATACGGTATAAATGGTATGTAAGTGGTCTTAACTAACACGCATACATTGTGTTTAAACACACGAATATGTTCACATCGTACGTCTGTGTTAGACATTATGTTGTTCATTTTATTTTGTGGAAAGAGCATGCTTGGGTAGTCTGAGAAGTGTTTAAATATAACTTGCAAATACTCGATTACCTAATGAATCCCTCATTTATTTCAGTTGTTCGGTTTCAGAATGTGCCTAAGCATGTTGTTTTGTAATGTTCTAAAATGAGAAGCTGTCACGAATATCTGCATGTTGGTGTTTTCTGTATCATTCCACAGAGCAAAGGAGTTTGGGCGGGCACTGCATTACACGCCAACAATCAAACCAGGACCGCAATATTCTGCCGTGAAACTGTGGGAACAGTTCGACATTCATGGCAAATGTGAGATTTATCGACAGAAATAATTAGTTACCCATGTGTATGTTTATAAATGTTTATGAATGTTCGGAAAAGGTGAAGATGGTTGTATTGGACATGTTTAATTATTTTGTAATTTCATCCCAACTCTTGTCGCTGACGTAGTAAAGACCTGTTTGTTTGTTGTTGTGGGAGATGGAATTGCTCGACGAAGATGTTTGGTAATTAACACTTCACTTTCAGACAATGATACTGACATATTTTCTAGACGGTGTGCGCGGAGGTATCGGCGGAGGAATTTCGTACTTCGGTTCCAACAGTTCTCTGATCCCGACTTTCGCCCACACCTTCCTGAGAGCCTACATGTTCGGCGCGAATGTCCAATTACTAGATGTGAGCAATCAACTCCTTCTGACTAAACACTGGGTGGTACAGGGGATATTTAAGTAAATTGATGCTTTCCAGCGTCTTTCGAAGTCTTTGTGGATGTTACAGTTATAGCCTTTTATTGGACCAAAAACGGTTCTCTGTCCAACATACCGGTCGTAGATGGTTGGGAATGCGGTCGTCCTCTTACAATGCCTCTGTACTGTGGAACAACATTCCCCTTCATCTCAAGCAATCAGGACTTCTTTCATCTTTCAAATCAAAGCTAAAGTTCTATCTCTTCAAACTCTTTTACTCTGTCTAGATGCGCTTTGAGTGTACACTTTGTATATGGATGTATAACACTATATAAATGTACTATTATTATTATTATTATTATTATACATGTATTATTATTGTTGTTATTATTTATTATTAGTAGTAGTCATCCAAATACATGGGTATTTCACTGGTCTACTTATCGTATACATTAACCGTAATTTAGGTTAACATTTCAAGGATATTATTGTAGTTATTGTGAAACTTAATATAATTTCATAATCTTCACATATCCGGCAGGTCAGCGTGTATACTGAAGAGTTGCGCAGCGCTATTGAAAAACTGGTCGGGCCTGATGGCATCTTCACAAACCGGAAGTCTATCCTAGACGTGTTCTCGCCACGAATGAGGAGAAGTGTGGATACTCATGCAAATATTGAGGAAATCGTGCAGAAGGTGAGCTCCGTAGTTCAATAATGTTACTTTGTTACATTAACTTACATCACAATGCCCACAGATAGTCGGGGATAGGTACGGCACTAATGAATTAATATTTACAGTCGGTGTACGTTGTATGTTTCAGCTGAAGATCACACCCCGTACAATGCCCGAGCCGATGGGAATCTTGTCCATAAAACTGTTCGACTACGAGATGAGATATTTCACGCTGGATGAAGCTCTCCAGAGACTAGCAACAGCAGGTGGTCACGTAGTAACATGTCTGATATTTGCCTGATCTGGGTCCAGTTGCACGACGCTCTTGTAGCGCTACAATAGTTGTAAGTCCAATTGTAGAGTCTTCTACAATTGAAATTGGGTTGCACGAAGTTCTTGTAGGTAATCTGACTAAGACAGCGCTGAAACTATTGTAACGGCAGTTGTAAGTCCCTACACCTATTGTAGCATACAAGAGTGTCGTGCAACTGGAGCCTGGATCAAAGACTGGTAAGTAACACCAACAAGCAGGTCATGATGGTTTACCCGGATCTCTCCCCCGGGTATCCCTTTTGTCGATTTGATTCCTCCACCTATTATATGTCATTAAATAATGTAATAATTCGTCATTCACTCGTTCGAGTAGTCCTATATCACTACCTCAAATAACTAATAAGGTTTGTGGGAAAGACTTCAACTTCAATATGTTTGTTTCATGCACAGGAAAACTGTCCATCTCCTACAACGAGAACACGGCTGGAATATCGATACCTGTCGACTTCCATCAGCCGCTGTATCTAGGCGACGTGGTCATGGTTTTCCCTACGGAGTCTGGCATCCCCGTCACTGCCAAACTGACGGCCACCGCCAACATCAAGGTGAAGGGCGCGACTGAGGTCAAGGTCAGCCCATCGCTGTTTTCAAGCAGACGACAGTCTGCGCCATTCGAAGCCACTGCTAGCTATAAGCTTTATCCCAGGTGAACCTCATGAGTTGAGTGTGTACACTTCGTGAAGATGTACGATGCCAATTATCTCTCAACGTAAACCAACTAACATTGCTTTATCGACGAATTTGCCCTAAAGTCAGATGGTGCAGAATTGCGATGTTTAAATTTATTCCCGTCATCTTAGGCATCATTCATTTTCCTATGATTACTGGTAGGCCTTGGAAATGCAGAAATTGCGAGACAGAAATTGCAGGATTGCATTGCATCGAATGCACGGGCGTGTTCTATTTTCAGTTCGTCAGTCTTGCTGAAATCTGTGTCTCGCAAATTCATAAATGAGATTAATGTTAAGGAAGGATGTTTAGCAACCATCGTAGGCCTATTTGACTATACTACGATGGCTTGTTGCCGTTGGATACATTTATATATCAATGTATTAAACAGGTAGGGGTATGGTCGAATATGTTTATTTAGTCACAATTCCTGCATCTAGCGCTGTGATGGAAGTGAACGGCTATGTTGCTGCACTCCCGTTCAACAAATTGGTGGGAGCTGGTGTCACTCTGAGAACTAACATCGCCTCGCCTCTGGTCGGAAGCTTTACTGTCAACCTTCGCAAGATGAAGATCATGGCGGCCATTGTACCCCCGGTCCAGGTATTTAACACCGTACGACATGATCCAGTCAGCTTCTTCCTTTAAATAGTATTGCACAACATAGAAGGGAAACTATATTTTGTTCGTGGCTATGTGCTCATGAAGAGTAGTATTAAAGTTAGATGTATTTCTGTTTTTAAAGCATTCATAAAAACATATTATCAATACTGCCACATTACGAAACTTATTGCCTTTTACTTTCAGAAGGAACCTCTTGTAGAGATTGAATCGTTCCCGCTGACATTCCAAACACTCAATGCTAAAGAAAATGAGAAAGTACTGGAGATTGCAGAGGGGGGAAAGATCGTTGAGGTAAATACAAATGATATGTTGTGATTTTATTGATACTGAAATACTTACCAACTACATATTATTCAGCATGTATTGGATTTGTCTTCATCCGATAGAATAACGTGGATGTCTTCTCTGTTGTAGAGTATATATGAATATGGTAACGATACCCTTGGTCTGTACATGGTATGCCGTATCAAGAGGGCATCACAATACGGAAACCCCATTGTTCCTCTGTATCCACTAAATGGACGAACCGTTGTTCAGTTGATTGTAAAGCCTGGACCCAGTCCACCGGAGGTTATTGTGGCGCAGGCCCAGTTTACTACCGGAAGTCCAATAAAACCAGCCAGTGGCACTTCCTATGGCGCTAGCCCTAGCTGTGACTGCACCATTGGACGTCTGACTCTCTGCGTGGTTGCCTGTGCGGACGAGGACGTCACTGAACCGGAAGTGGTGGAGACTGGAACCTCTCTGGAGGACTTCCCGAACCTCATGTCGAAGGACGTCACGTTCACAGAGCTCAAGTCCAAGCTCCAGGCTAAGCTGGGAGGCAGTCTACGACTGAGCCCAGTCGGACACAAGTGGGGAATGATTGCTACTCTTGACGCAAGCACGCCAGTCGTAAAACGCAAACTGCAGGTAGAAGCTCTCTGGCAGTCCGTCAACAAGCAGGAAATTCATCAGGTTGTTTTCCGGGTGGCTCAGACACCAATGCCGTCTTATCCACAACCCTGGGAGGTAAGTTATTGTAACAGCTTATGTCATTACTCAACTGTTTTGCTGCTTTATATTCGAATATGACTTGTCCATAATTTGTAAGCTTCGTGTTATGTTTTAATGGCAAGTAATATTATATTGATTGTTGGTACAATAACAACAGTTTTGAATGTGTTCCAATCTCTTCCACAGATGGTCGCACACGCCATGTTACAATATCCAAACCGAGTAATTAACCCTGTCATGCTGATGAACCCTAGTTACCAGATGGAAGTAAAGCGTGATCTTCAGTTCCTGTCTCAGTCAATGGAACACCGTCCAGTTCTCTCGCACGTCAACAACACTGTCATCACCTTGCTGAAGAAGAGTCTCCAGCACCTCACGGGTACCCTCAAAGCAAAAGATCTCCTGCGAACCTTCGCACTGCAACTGTTTGCCAAATCCAACAGCACAGAAGTCAAGACTTTGCTCCCCATCTGGAGAAGACTCATCCTTCTAAACAACTGGGTGGAAACTGTCTGGCATAGATCTCTTGATCCCATATTCCTCATCAAGCACGTCGACAGTCTTGTCACGACAATTGTAGACATTGAGAAAATCCAACTGTCTTTGGTGGAGAAAATGCAAGAATTGAGAGATATGACATCAACGTCAGTTCTCTACCCTCGTGTCATCGAATACCTTCTTGATGAACACTACGGCATGCTAATAACTGTTACTAAAGTTCTGTTTAGAGCTTCCAAGATAGCAATTGTACCTCACGCCGAAACACTGTACGCCAAGGCCAACTTCCTCCTGAGCGGTCTCCACGAACAAATCCTCAGATACTCAGACGTCCTGGGAATACTGCCCCCCATGCCAGAGATACTGGATCCAGCCCTGAAGAAGATCTGGCCAAATCTGGCCAAGATAAGCGCCATCCAAATGAACACCATCAAGCATATCCTGATAGCACAGAAGGCACACAAGTTCCCGTCAATGCAAATTGTCATTGATGCTATCGGAATGGTTAAAGAAATGCAGCCTGCTATCTACACCGCAATGAAGGATACCAAGAACATTGATCTGACTATTGTCCCTTTGGTTTCCAAGCTGGCGATTCAACATTCCCTGATATTGAGATCACTGGAGCTGCTCATTGAACGGGTGGAGGTGCCGTCCTTGTCGAAGAAGGACAAACTGGTGCATGTCCTCCGAGCACTCAAATCTCAGACATCTGCGTTCGCGATGGTCAGTGCAATCTTTGTCAAGTATCACTACGAGCTGACGACGATTGCCCCAATTGCTACCGAGCGAGACTTGACGACTCTGAAGCAGCTGCAGTGGTTACAGGCGGCTCTAGGAGCCGAGATGAGCAGAGTCACCAGTCTTGGAATGTACCTGACGCCCTACACTAACAACCTGGAAGGTCCAGAACAGGTATTTGTAGTTGCAGATAATATTATGACATCCACCAAGAAACTAATCAGGAGAATGTCTTCCGTTATTGATGATATCGTGTCGACAAATGTTGATCCGAACATTCATATATATGAGAAGAGTCTGGCGGTTTTATTCTACTCGAGGTCAATTGTTAGAGAGCTGAAGGTTTTCATCACAAGTAGCGTAGTATTCAATGCACAGATCTCAAGAAGCATTGAGGTAATCCGAGAATGCGAGAACATCCTCACAGAAATTGAAGAACTTGAAAGCGTTGTCACCAAGACCTTCGAGAAGATCTGGAACTCTGCTTCACACACCGATGTCACGAGCATGCCGATGTCAAACGATCTATTGAAGATCATCCTCAGTGTCACAGCTGCAAAGCAGAAGGAAGTGAAGAAGGAAGTAGAACAATGGACGTCTCTAGCAGCCACGCAGAACGTACTGCCGTGGCTGACGGTGACATTGGAGACTTGCCGTGGTCTGCAGTCGAAGATTGACTGGATCCAGCTCTGGGGAATGAACCTGGGGCCAATGTCGCCACTGTTTTCCAAGGTCATCGGCATGCAACAAGAGCTGCTCAAGAAGATCAGGGTCCTTGTGACAGCGTCTCAAACCAAGCTGGACAACCCGGTGGCCATCATCATGGACTTAGACGACATACAGGGACAATTGACCAAGATTCTGAAGATCGGTAGCGTGGAGATGATACACAGTGATCAACCGATAAACGTGCCACTGCCAATTTGGAAGAAGATTCCGACCTACCCTGGAGCACCCAAATACCAAGTTCCAGCATACAGCGAATCCATTAAGCCTAAGGATACTTCCTTTGCCAATAATCCTTTCATCAAGATGGATGCCACCTACCTACCTCTGTCGATGACCATCTTTGCTAATGTCAGCTTTGGTCCCATCGGAACCACACCTAAAACTATTATCATGAAGGTAGAGCAACTTTTCGTTTCGACAATATACAATTGGTATTTCATGGTCTAGAGCACGATTGGTTTTATGTTACTGAAAAGGTACTTCTCGTAACAATATATGTATTATATTGCTTACATATGTGATCTATTAAGCGTAGTTTTAGACAATATGATCCACATTTTCTACGTACAGTTGTTTTTCCATTCAAATTTGACCACATATTTAATACACACGTGCAGTAAAATGTGTCTTTGTTCTTTCTACATTTGCATATCTGTTTATTGTAGGGTTACGCCACCAAGAGCTTCGAGCAGCTACTGTGGGAGAGCAAACAACTGGACCCGCTGATGACTGATCCGGGACTAGAAAAATCCATCGCCCGTGTGGAGGCAGAGGCCATATACGACATGCAGGACAATCCTGTCTTCAGACAGATCAACTCTCTCAACCATTACCATCTCACGTGGACCTACGTCCCGGTGAGTAATGTCAATGGACGGTAGAGAACAAGATGCCTATGTGTGAAGATTCTACGCCAGGGAAGATATATTATGTAATGAAATTCCTGAACACATAATATACAGTTATTAGCCGTATTTCCAATGCCATCTGTAGTGACTCATGAGTGTCATCATCACACTTGGTTACTTCTGGTTGTATTCCCTTAATTTTACTAATGGGCTCCTGTATTTAGTTGCTAACGAGGATGACACCACGTGGTGATTTCATCGCAACATTGACTGTGTATTTCAGAATGAGATACCAGAATGGTTCAAGTTCAAGGTCATCAACGGATTGTCTACGGTTACGTCTGCTCACAGCTGGCAGACGACATTCAGTCCTCCGGTCAAACAGACGCCGGGGATCATCCACCTGGTCACCGAGGCAAGCCTCGATAGTCCGTCTGTAAGTATATACAATTGCCCCGTTGAAGCTGTGTCTCTTTGACATTGATATGCAGAAATGAGGAAACATTATCCTATACAAGCCAATACATTGTTGATGTTGTTCCCAGACTGACTGGTTCCTGATGACTCCCAACACCACCATAGCCGTGACTGGAGTATCGACGTCCACGAAAATCATGTATCCGCTTGCTGTTGTTGAGGCCGCCGTAAAGCCTCCGACACTTAGGAGACTTGCTCTGACGCCATACGTCGGCCCCTATATCCCAAGTACGTCTGTATATTTACGTAGTCAATGACTAATATAAGGTTGGAGTTGAGGTTACCTTAGAGTTACGCCGTTGCCTACAGTTGAGCCATGGGTGGTACGGGAAACCCGCGAACCATACGCTCGTGATGGTCTAGATGAATACAATGTGATGACGACTACCAACATAACGAATACAGCAAGGCTACCTCCGTCTAGTAGTGGTGAATGTAGAAGCCACAACAGCAAAAGTCGTTTAGTTATTCGGTAATGCTTTAATACCTATTATACTCATTCCATTACTTCTCATTTCAGCTGTTTGTAAGCTGGCTTTCGAAAACATCCGCACATTTGATGGTGTTGAGTACACGCTGCCGGATGTCGGCAACTGTCCGATGGTGTTGGCTATGGATTGTTCCCCTGAAAAGACATTTGCCATAACCATGCGATCTGAAACAGGCACCTACAAGAAGAAGGTACTTCAATATGGAATCAATGTCTCTGATTGCGAGATCTCTCCTGTACAACACGGCGTAACTAATGTAACCATAACCATAAACTTAGCAATGTTATAGTCACTGACTAATGCTAGAGTGAAGATTACCCTAGAGTTACCCTATTTCGTACAAGACAGCCCTACACATGTATATATATAGCAGAACTGTAGTCAAAAAACATGTGCATGCACCTTAATGTTTCCAAGACATGTTCAGGGAGTCAAATTGAACGCAATACTAATGTCTAAACTTTATCATCATATAACCAAAATACATGTAGACATTGTACAAGTACATTAGACAATACCGTATTTCAGATTTTGGAGATAATGGCGGAGGGGAAGACCGTCTCAGTTACAGCCACTGGAACAGGCGTGAGTCTGTCTGTTGACGGCAATCCTATCACCGTCAGCCACGTCCAACCTTTCTACTGGCAGAAGACAGTCAGCTATGGGAAGTGAGTACACTGTCTTCATGCATTCTTGGTTATGGAGGATGAAACATTAAGTCTTCGAATAGATACCAGTGTTTGTAGGTGTGTGTGTTTTCCGATCACGTTATTAAGTTATTAACTGACATGGATACATGTATTATGTATTATTCTTCCAGACTTGCAGTGGCTATCAAGATAATCCAGCATCGTTACTACACGATTGAGCTGCCGCTTCTGGGATTGACTGTTCGCACTGACGGCAACTTTGTGGAGATCAAGGTGACCTGCATGTCACGGATGTATATCCGTTCTCATTTAGAATACTAGTACATCTGGCCCGCGTTTCACAACGGTGTCCTATCTATTTAGGAGCTCCTAAACCAATCCTAACATTAGTCACCTCGTAACAAGTGTTTCACGACGACGTCAAAAGTGGTATCTTCTTAAATCGGCATCTAACTTAGGAGGTGATAAACTGGGTCATAAAGTTATGAGCTCCTACATAGTTAGGATGCAGTTGATGCAAGACGAATGATTATTTGAAAGTGTTCTAGAAATGTTCCACGACAGTAATAGTTATCACAGTTAGATGCTCAATAAAACGTATCCATCCGAGTGTTTTTAATCTATAAGGGATATTACCTGAACTATAAAATTCATTTGAAAAGTGTGTTAACTCACATCCAGAAGAGTATATCTACACACTTAATGATTATAGACTTTCCTAGTGGAATTCTAATTACAACTGACTCCAATACAGTTAGTTATTGACATTTGCTACTTATATCAATAGGATAGCTTGACTTCATACTCCGATGTTTATATTCATTATTGTATAGTTTACCTAACGTGACCGCACCATGAGTAACATTTTGATACTTCTGTTTGCAGGCTTCCACGCTGTTTAAGATGAAGACGTGTGGTTTGTGCAGCAACATGGACGGACAACAGCGTCATGAATTCCAGGCGGCAGATGGTCGGATCTTCAACACACCGGAACATTTCGTATCTAGTTACATCATCCGGGGACCTACCTGTCCGTCACGTGTCTTCCGCAAAGTCGGCGGTATTGGGAAACTTCCAATACATGGTCAGTTACCATGGTTATCTTAAACATTGGTCATTGTTACCATGTGTATATGAAACATTGTTTAGTCAATGATAATACAAGGAAACGTGTAAGCAACTGGTAACTAGGTCTGAAGAGGATACTTTAGAGCAGGCCATGGTTCCGCAGAACGATCTTACCGGAAATGTGTTACGACTCTCGTAGCGCTTCGATCGTTCTATGAAACGGGGGCCTGTCCTATATTTTGATCTGGCTGGTTATTATAATGTTAATTACAAAAACAATACCAATAATAAGGACGGATAGTTAAAAAGAAAACATGTTTAAAATAAAGAATGGCTAACCAAAAGTGTTTTTAACAGCAAATTTCATATGGTTGAATGAGCTCATTGACTTGTAATTCACTTGGATAATGATAACAATTCAGATTTCATATATATACATATATGTAGGCCTGGATGACTACTCAAGTCAAAAATTCACCCTGTGTTTTGTATTTCCAGAGGCATCCTGTGTCCCAAGACCTATGACCATGATCAAGTACCGGAAACGTCAGAACAAAGTATGTTTCGCCATGCGTCCTATCCCGCAATGTCCGCACACATGTCGTGTTGATGACGTAGAAAAGGTGAAGATGCCATTCGTCTGTGTTCAGATCGGAAGTCAGGACGCGCTATCCATCCAGGAACAAATCGACGTCAACGGTTTCGTCGATCTCTCGGACAGAAGGCGCACATCTCGCGTTAATCTGATAAAACACACGACCTGCGGAAACTAGATGGTCGCAAACTGGAATCTTTAAGCGTTGGGGAGTCGCGTAGTCACAGTGCATTTCTGACAGTCTTAACTATGTCCTAGTCAATAGTTCTATTTATTGTTAAAGTTAAATATGCTTCATGCCAACCTATGTAAGTTTCTCCAAAAAATTTAGCTAGTTGTGATTCCCATTTCATGAAATTTCTCACACAGTGGCAGTTAGATACATTGGTTTGGATTATGCCTCCTAACGCTATTGGCTTTCATTGTTGCTAAATATCATCTCAGGTCTATGTCTCCATGTCGTTGTGTGTTATGTCGATGATGTCTCGTTATCTTCCCTTTCGCATACCTCCCATGGCTTAACTGTCTGTATGGGCCTTTGTCTTTCCCGTCTGTCCTTTAGCGGGATATTATTACCTTCTAATTGTCCGTATTCGTTTGTGTTTCTTGTCTGCATCCCTTGTCTGTGTCACTCGGCTAACTTACGGGACTGGCCCACAGTCCTCTCGGCAATCTCACGGTCGCTGCCATATTAGAACTACATATGTCACGTGATAGCCATGTGATACCCTAGCTCGAGTATTATTAATATTTCAAATAACTGATTAGATTAGTGCATGTTTTGATTAAATAATAGTATATATTTAAGTAAACTATATATCTGCAGTCTTTTCACGTTGCCTAACTATCAGGAAGTAGTTTAAATATAATTAATATAAATTACCGTATTTCCGTAGACGGTTGATACAATATTATAACATGAATAACCTACAACGATTGGTCAAAATATGCCACGCCCACGAAATCGGGCACCGTTGATTCGCGATTGAAACACCGCTGGTTTTAGAAGCATTACACCAAAATATATTCCGGTGGAATTTAATAGGTTTTGTAGTCATGTTAGAATGGGGATAAAGGCACTAACTCCTATTTGAAATTTAGAGTGCCGAGGTTACATAGTGGAGCAAAGTGGAAGTAGTCCCGAGGTGAGCCGATTGTTGTCTGTGTGTCTCTTGTCTGTGTCTCTTGTCTTCTTGTCTGTGCCTCTTGTCTGTGTTTCTTGTCTGTGCCTCTTGTCTGTGTTTCTTGTCTGTGACTCTTGTCTGTGTTTCTTGTCTGTGACTCTTGTCTGTGAGTCTTGTTTGTGTCCCTTCTATTTGTGTCACCGTGGTGACGTATACGTTCCTGTACTTGTCAGTATATTGTCAGTGTCTCTGTGTTCGTCTCTCGTCAATGTCGTGTTTATAGACAATACCTATCGTTGTCCCACTGGTTAATGCCTCTCATTGGCTAAGCTTTTCCCTGTCTCTCTGTTTAGTCTATTTTCTTCACACCAATATATCTGCTCCTATTCGTGTTTTTGTCTCTGTGTATACCGTGTCTCGCAGTCTATGTTTCTCGTACGATGCAATGTTTGTCTATATGTCGTCTTTGTTCGGCCTACCTTACATCACGTCTTAAATATGTGTTCTTGTGTCTATGTGTGTGTTCTATACGTCTGTCCATGCATCTCTCTCCGTGTCTCTGTGTGTGTTGTATACCTCTGTCCATCTATCTGTCTCCATGTCTCTGTGTGTGTCTGTCTATGTTTGTCCTTGTATCTGTCTCCGTGCCACTGTCTGTGTGTCTATGTTTGTCTATGTTTGTCTTTGTTTGTACGGTTGTGTCTACTGCTTTCGTGTACACCTGTCACTTGTGGTATGTGCTTGTCTATGTCTGTGTCTCCGTCCAACAATCTGTCCTTGTTGCATTCGTATTTGTCCGCGCTTGTGTCGTTGTGTATCTTTGTCCTCACGTCTCCTGTGTGCCAAATTCGTCCTGGAACCATTGTTTTCCTTAATCCAAATATATCTGTTTAAACAGTGTCTCAACTGTGCGTCATTACTTCCCCATCTATGTAAAATCTGTCTTAAAGCATGTGAACCAATCTGAACCAGTTTGAATAAGTATGAACGAATTTAACATTCTCAGTACTTGTAACTTGACCTTCTTGTACCTTCCTGTAGTCATTGTATTATTTGCTAGCATGTTTCCCTGTGTATATGTCCATACGTAATATGTCCTTGCTTGTGTCTATATATGTTGTCCTAGTCTTCTGTCCTAGCTTGTTTCCATAGTACGTCAAGTGCCTTTGTCTGAGTTGTCTTTGTGCTTGTCGTATGCAATAAATAACAAACATATTGCAATCGTCACATGTTGTTTTCCTTTGTACTTCTAACAAATTCCGGATAACTATTCAACAACAGTTTCCTCCGTTATTGGAATTCATCACTTTGTTCAGGCTGTCCATTGATTTGCTGGAGTTACAGCAGCTTCCTCAAGGTTATTTCGGTCTAATCACGGCTTGTAAACCTACGTCAGAAGGAAACCTGCAACAATACTATCGCTGTGTGCATAGTGCAGTAGGAAGCCTATGAGTACTGGCTGCTGGTTCTGACAAACCAATCATTATTAGACAGTACGCACAGCTCAAACACTGTCACAGGGCCATGCCGATCCTGGGTTTCGTACCCGAGTTGCTAGATTGCGTCCAACGCTTAACTGACTTAGCCAAGGGGGGAAACCACTCTGGCCGAGACCAGTAGGATAATCTTATATCTTTGCATGGAACACTACCATGATAGTGCCGGAAAGGTAACTTCTACAAACCATAGATGACGGATACCTGGGGCTGGTTTATACTCGGGAACCTTAGCTCTGAAATTCTGAAGACCATTCGTGTCCAATTATTACTTCTCCAGAATTAAGGTATGGGTAACACAAAGAACTCGTTTAATTGTCCGTCGTTTCTATTTGTCTGATGTCTCATGAGACCTATCTTATAAGAGAACTTATTGTGGCACGGTAAGTTGTCTTATAATACAGACTTATGAGACATGCCACATAAGTCAAACGTACCGTGTAATAAGCAAATTAGACATAAAATATAACGAAGCCAGAAAAGCGTTGAGGTTTGGTGAAGACCACGGTCTATTGTATGTCTATAACGTGTTGCAAGCAAATATATGATTCTTTGAATAGGGGCTACTGCTATCTTCATAATAAATTGATTCAAACGCAACACATATGTATCTATAACATACATGTGCTTTCAATAGTTGCTTCTCTACTATAGGAAAGCATCTCCAAGTATTATATCTCAATGATCAAAGTAGAATTGCACTTTACTAGGAATTTTCGAAGGCGTTGAAGGATTTAGGTAAATTGCTTGGTATGTATAATATACGGCTGTACACCAGTAGCCATTGATGATCAAGGATCAAGACAAGACTGTGTAAGCAATGCACCGTAAATAATATGAAGTAGCGATAATTATATTAATATAGACTGGCATAATGTGTGCCTGGTTATTATAATATAATCTTGTCTAAAACTATTATACACATTAAGTCTGCTATATGTAAACACTTAATTTGACGAGAACTATACGAATTGGGAATGCCATCTATCAGATTTCTATATAATTAAAATGGCTTCATAGTCCGAACATGTAAGAATATAGACTTCGTTCTTAAAATTCATTGTTGACTATTGATGGTATTCGTGGGATCATTGTGATATCAGTTTGTTGTGGATGTCATGGTTTATGTCTGTAGAGGTTGCTGAATGTTTTGCTTAATACGTTTTGATAGAGTATTCGTACTGCCGATTGTCAAGGCAGTTGTTAGACGATAGAAGACCAATGTTCTTCTGTATCACCATTTTCAGAATGACTATGATTGGAATCAAATCATTGTATTAATGTGTCTGTTCAATACTGTTCACGAGTTTTCGTTATCTCTGGTAATGGAAACCAATAACTATCGATTCTTAATTGAATTGTAAGTAATAAAAGTATTGAGTATAGGAAGTCTCCGTCATCCACGTAGTGCTGTAGTAGTCCTTGTCAGAGGCTTTGGAGGAATGCTTCTACTTTTGCTATGACGTTTATTGTGTATGTCCATGACCATAATAAGTAAGAAGATTTGTCCATACTTCATATACGGGTAAGTCCGTCCATCTTTCTAATATTAATAACAGATATACGGGTTTACGTTTCACATAAAGCATTTTTATTTCACAAGACATGGCCGACACTGATGTAGTTACTAGCGACAAAGAGACAGCTACGTAGAGATCATAAGGCTATGAGAGTCTGGCCACTGAAGGATGTGGATCATTTACAAGATGTAATAAAATATATCAATAATACATTGATCCGCGGGAGAATTCAGTAAAAATAAATACTTTTTAATATTTTTAATTTCGAAAATTACATGAACCAATAATCATGAAACAATAATGATCTGGATATTTTCTGTTGGAATTGAAGTCTACATTAAAGTTGTACGACATTTCATCCACAATCAAACAGCATCAGTGGCCTTCATACCAAGTCGTAGTCGAAGGACGGTCGGGATATCAGGGGAGAACATTGGCGGTGTTTACTTGCAGGCGGTGTGCTGCATTATTGTGTACTCTGCATTAGGGGTCTTCTTTGACAGATCAGGTGTTTGTCCAGCCTTGATCTGCTTCCTGATTGTTCTGGCCTCGGCGTTGTCGGCTGGCATGCAGACGAACTTGACGCGGCTCTTGGTGACATCTGCTGCCTTGCATTCGGTGGGGCATCGTGGTACTGGAACCATGGAGAAGCAGATCTGGCGCTCGGTCCTCTTGTACTTCATCACGTGGATTGGCAGTGGAACGCATGCGCTTCCGGCTACGTTAGCTGTAAACGAAATAAACGACAGTTAGTGTTGAAGGTAAGATCTATCTTCTATATACCTTTCCCAAGGGCAAAGCCTTCCAACATATAGGTCATTGTGGAAGTGAAGTCATTGGGGCTATATCTGTGTATCTGCATTTGTATATGTGTGTCTGTGTGTACCTGCATATGTGTACCTATATATCTGTGCCTGTGTCTGTATACCTGTATCTGTATATATGTATTTGTATATGTATATATGTATTTGTATCGGTATATATGTATTTGTATCGGTAT
>JAUTBT010072577.1:0-13560 GCA_032361225.1 Lepetodrilus schrolli
AAATATTTGTTAATTTAAGATGATGACACATAAATCACATTAGATGTCTTAGTATATAGCATTTTTACATAGTTTCCATTACAATTGAATACTGTATGATGTTTTAGTTGGTGAATGTCGATATGCTATTTAAATGAAAGATTACATGCTAGTCAATTTGGTTTGGAATGGCTGAAATGCATTATTAGAAGTCCTATTTAGTGTATTAATGCCACTAATGTAGAGATCTATGTTTTGTATTTGATTCCATGATGAAACCTGCACAGAATAATGAATGATCGCTTACGATATTACAAAATATCTGCCATAATAGTCACTTCACATTATTCGTAATTTATGATAAACATTTACACATGTTATGCTAGATGCTAAATACTCAAACAATCATCGACAAAAAATTTAAAATTATTTTATATTTACAATTATTAATAAAAATGCACACCAGGTACATTGTATATAATTTATATCCCAATTTTCTGTACTTGTTTGGAATATTGTTCAAAACCTTGTAAATTAAGTAATTTAAAATTTATTAAGTCGACTTTACTAACTTTGCTGGTCAAAAGTGTTTGAACATTTTCCGAAGGTGGTGTATTATATTTATATTAGTTCCCATTAGTTTGTTGTTATATTCGGCTGTTGGTGAAGATTTATCGATCATGTGATGTTAGCAGTGTTGTCATGATTCAACTGATAGAGGTGCTTATGTAACATAGATTAAATGTCGTAAGTCGATGTCTGCCCTACGAGATGAGAGTCTAGGACCCATTGCATGAAGCAATCCTAGTAAATACTGGGAATTATGTATATGAAGGAGTTCTTTTTTGCCCTAATGTCTGCTTTTCAGAATTAATTCTGCTATTTTTTTTGGCATTTACATCCTCGTTATTACTTTCTTGCATGTCTAATTAATAATTGTACCAACATTTACATTGTAGTCTATGGGTGAAATATTCCTGCTGCGACGTAAAGCATTAATTAATTCATACATTGGCATTTCTAGTTGCCTTTAACCAGTTATATCTGAAATATATTTTTACCCAATTTTCACTTTTCAGAATTGATCCTGCTATTTTATTGGTCATCTTTGGTTGCCTACAACACTGAGAAGGTTATGTGATTGTTATGCAAAGCATATGTGGTCAGTGCTATTTTGTACATTTTCATTGATATTTCGTTCAAAATAGTTCCCAGGAACGCTGAATGCCAAATTAATTGCATTGACAAATCTTACCATCTATCTATTTAATGTAAACACGTCGAGAAAACGTACTGGTACGAGCTAAAATTGTCCTTTTGCAACGTGCCCCTCAATAATTGCTTACTGTGTGTTTATTGGTAAAGAGTGCTAGCATTGCAATGAATCCTGCCATATATTTTTATGTCATTTTATTTTGGAATGATCACTTAATGAATGACATATTTAAGTCTCCCATGAACAAGGTCAAGGCCAAAGCCAGTTTAAGTGTGTGTTGAAGTTTAGGTTTAAGTCGAAACCTCCCCATGACATTCCAGTTTCATCCGCTTTAAAAATCTCACCAGTGGTTTAAAGCCACATATCTTAACCATTGAAATATAAAGTTTTTAAAAAATGCCACATATCTTAAACATTGAAATATGTACTATAATTACCCTAATAATTCAAACCCTCCAATAGTTAAGAATTCTCCAAAATTAATTGCAGAAATGATTTTTTGTAGACAGTAATAATATGAACATGACCAATATATATATATATTTAATCGTAATTTTCTAATTATTAATCGAACAAATTCATTCTTTTCAAAACAACTTACAAAAAAATATTATTTTAAAATCTTTTATTTATTTACCATTTCATTTACAACCATATTTTGTACTTTATTTTGGTTGTCCCTAATTATATGAACACAGATCATTTTAAAATTTTGTATTTTTCTAATAATTCGAACAGCTACAAATTAAATTATTTTCTCCTGTTTTAATTATTAGGGTAATTACGTTA
The DNA here is from genome assembly GCA_032361225.1 of Lepetodrilus schrolli. Taxonomy (NCBI): domain Eukaryota; kingdom Metazoa; phylum Mollusca; class Gastropoda; order Lepetellida; family Lepetodrilidae; genus Lepetodrilus; species Lepetodrilus schrolli. Next base: position 1,985 of record JAUTBT010072577.1, read on the forward strand.
TCTTTGAAAAAATTCAATCCGATTCTGAAAATATTGTCACCAAAGGAGCTAGTCAAATACAACCATTTCATGATGGTCATTTGTTTATCTCTCAAATTTCCATTTTCATTGGTTGAACAATGTTTAAAACTGTTGCCAAACATTAAAACTACACCAAATTGTTGAGACAAAAATAACTGATTCCATGTTTGTTTATTTTTTAAGTTGATGTAGTCGAATACAACTTAGGTATCGATTTTGATAATCTTGCCATGTTTTGTTTGATATTTATGTAGATTTGTGTGTTTCTCCATGCTGTAGTTTCCAGTGTGACATTTTGTATTAGTAGTGGTGAATACTGTAAATCCTTGAAAAAAATGCAATGCAAAAAACCCACCAAATCACTCACTTTCTAACGTCAGCCTTTATTCAAAATAAGCATTTAATTATTATATTTTTTATTTCCTTTTGTATTTTTGTATTTTTTTATTATTTTTATTATTATTATTATTATTATTATTATTATTATTTGGGTACCAAATTATATGTGCATTATATGTATGTATGATTTTGTACATTAACACAGAACATTTTAACATAATCAGACAGTAGAAATCTAACCTAAAGTTTATTTGTTTTGTGGTCTCTAAGACTATGCATTGCATTTGGGGATTTATGGTATCTTACACGGTAGACTAGAAATTCACACGCATCATATTCTGGATGTAAGATGTCTATATGTGTTTGTAACCCTTCATGTTGTAACTTTGTAACCATTTAGAGTTTACATGGGTCTTTCGTTTTCAATGGTACCGCCGTCTATGTCAACTGTTATCATGAAATACTGACATGCTTCGGTAGATGATTTGTCCATTTAATAACATTACAGGCATTAATCTCAACTTGCCAATGTTTGTCATACAGTTGATACCATGGAATTGTAGAAATACTGTAGCAAATTACAATGATAACAGAATTATTGCAAATAGTTTATGTCAGAATGTTCAAAATCTTTATGAAATTATGTGATCCTCATTTATTTAAATACTTAACATAGCTGTATCAAGAGTACACATTATTAAATTGTTATTACTGCTCTATCACACAAATATTTATAACAACTCTGCATCATATTCTGTATCTGAGATAGTAAGTAGTACAGGGTTGTACACTTCCACCCCTTGTTTTCAATAGATAAAATAGAAATTTCTAAATGTTGTCTTTTTGAAAATTGTGAAATACTTTTTGTTCATGTTCATGTTATATGTAATTCATCACAATGAATATCTTGTATATGTCAGGATGTATTTTTCAATTAACTGTCCTATCTTATACAGATCTATCACACCACAGTGTTATAAATGTTGATCAGCTGCCGAACAACGATTTAGTGCCAGTCCCAGATCATCACACACATAGTGATATTTAAACTACAATTTGACCCCTGACCTTTAAACTGTACAATTTGACCCCTGACCCTGTCATCCTCACCTAGTCTTAACAATGCAACTACTCAAACCGTATCACTCACATCTTCAAACTATTTTTATACTGACAGAAGATATTTTGATATACGTATTTCATGTCTGTTCTTACCCAGCCTTGAATAGGGTGCTACTTGGATCATATCACATAGATACTACTGTCCAGAAAACATATTTCATCATCTATCACTTAGATACTGCTGTCCAGTCCACGCATTCGATGTGTCACTTAGATACTGCTGTCCAGTCCACTCAATCGATGTAACACTTAGATACTACTGTCCAGAACAGTTTGTATGTAAAGTCTAGTTTTATGCCGTCTTTTATGACATGATGTATGTTGTCTATTTTCTTGTAATTTTTCTAGGTCAGTTATTGGTACAATTTTCTGAATGTGAAATTCATCACTGCTGTTCATTCTATTTACACTAGCTTTAAGTTTTCATAGAAGTAAAACAAATTATTGGAAAAAAAAGAATCAGCATTCCAATTAAAAGGTGGTTACATTTATCATACAATCAGCATATTGTTCAATGTAGAAGAATTTTTTTACTTTTCTATTGAAGACATTTTTTCCAGCAAATAGAATTAAATCACAAATCACATCCTGCCATTTTCATCTACATAATTGTAAATATGTAAATATAAAAAATGCAACATAACATTTATTTTGCATGACTGAATAAAGGTTATGGATCTACATTTGGCATTCATTGTGATTTATCACCATGACTGAGAAGAAAGTGAGACATTTTCACTTGCTGGTGGAGATTGAAGAATTTAAAAACGTTTTTAACTGTGGTTTAGAACTGCTTTCAAGATTATTTTGTTCACATTACTGCTTGTCAGTTTATGGCAGGAGGAAAGTTGTTGCTATAAACCTGTGAAACACAGGCTGGTACTGTCGCACCAAGAATGATAATTAATAATAATAAATAATAATAATATGCACTGCAATAGTACAGACAGCGCATTCTATCATGATTATGTTGGAAAGGTAAACACAAAACTTAACCTTAGATTGGGAGGCGCATCTTTCTTCTTGACAAGTTCAGGAGTAGTTTTCGAAATAATCTACAGTGCACTCTGGCAATACCGCATTTTTGTACTCTGGCATTCTGCGTAAATCGGCATGATTTCAAAGTCCCGGCCAGCGACAATGCATTTTACATTAGGTAATGTTTGAATAAACTGGAATCTCTCTATTCCGTATACCGGCATCACAAAAGAGGACCAGGTGCATTATTCTACTAATAATTTACCTTGTATAAACTGGCTTAGGATTCAAATTATGAAAACAGTGGCTGCCATGTAGATGGTGGTTGCAGTCGCAGTACACAGTTGATCAATGGGTTTACTATAGGCCTACATGGTATACTCGCTGAATCAATGGATTACTATAGGCCTACATGGTATACTCGCTGAATCAATGGATTACTATAGACCTACATGGTATACTCGCTGAATCAATGGATTACTATAGGCCTACATGGTATACTCACTGAATCAATGGATTACTATAGACCTACATGGTATACTCGCTGAATTGTTCCTCTTTGATTTAACCGGCTTAAATTTCCGGTGATAATTGTGAAAACAATATTGGCAGCCATTTAATTGTCCGTCCCAGTCTCATGTCTTTTATTTGAAGATGGGATTAAAATACATGTATAGCCTACTCACTAAATTACGTTGCCACTTCTTTGAGTTAAATGTGCCATAATACACTTAAATACGCATTTGTAGGTATTATTTTAATATAGTGCTAGACTGCTAGTATCATCAACATAGCAGAGCGACCAGCTAAACGTAAACGTGTTGAACTGTCGTTATCACGAAAGATGGAACTGCTAGCCCTATGTGACGTTGAGTCAAGTCCAACGGAACTCTTGATAAACTGAGCAAACTGGTACACTGTCAAAACCGGCATATTATCTTGGTTCCCAACGAGTGCTGGTATCGCCAGAGTGTACTGTATTCTGAACTGTTGTCACATATGGGTGAAATATTCCCGCTGCAACGTAAAGCATCAATTAATTAATTCATTCTGAACTAGGAACATAAAATAGTTCTGTGAATCAAAACCAACATCTCAGATGAACAACAAATATTTATTTACGCTGTTCTTAAACAAAATACTGGGATAGTATAAATATCAATGTGGACGGACTTTGTACAGATGACATCAACAATAAATTTAAAAAACTCATTTAATCATCTGCTTCAGTATCTATATAAATACGAAAAATGTCAACACATTATGCATGTAAAATATCATTTGATCGGAAAATAAAATAAATATATTTGATAATAATAATACATTGGTTTGAACATTTGGCAATAACATGTCATAAAACTTCCTTCGGGAAGACAGTATTGTCATTAGTTGTAAAGCATATATTATCTATCACAGCCAATGGACAGCAGTTAATTTTTGGAATGTTACTTTGGTTAATGAAGTTCCAGTGTTCCAGTCGGTCACAATGTTCTGGTCCAACTTGCAGAACTTTCAACAAAACATCAGGCCACAATTAAAATACATACATCTAGAATGTGTCCCTTTTATTGTAAAAACAACCAAATAAAATGGGCATAGACTTCAAAATATAATATAGGCATTACAAATATTTGTTTTGCTTCTGGCCCCCTTCCACAGAACAATTGTAGCGTTACAAGAGTCGTAACTCCGTAGCAACTCCATGCTAACGTACAGGAGTTACGACTTTCGTAACGCTACAATTGTTTTATGGAACGGGCCCCTGGGTAAAGTATTTTATACACTTGCTATCACAGATTGTAGATTTTTGGTTTGGAATGATAACCTTTGGTCGACAAATTGAACATATACATGTAAAAATATTCAAACAACACATGTGCTTGTTGCATACTCTCCACAACTCCAATCTGATACATACATAGTATAGTATTTTGTATACTTCAAATTTCCTATTTTAACAATATGACTTGTTGCTTAATATGTAATGACAAAACAGGGACAACCCTCTTAAAAAATTGGCATTTTCAAATACATGATCTTACATTCTGGAATGTCAGTATTAAGTGAGATGTAACAAAGAATGTCTTTTTTCTTTGAAACAGTTGTTGACTCAAATATACAATGGTGTTTAAGAACAAAGAATGTCTGTTTTCGTTGCAAAACAGTTGTTGCTGACTTCAGAAACATTCAAATTTGAGAACATAAAATGTCAATTTTCTTTGAAACAGTTTGTTGCCAACTCCAGAAATACCATGATGTTCAAGATTGAGGACCAAATTTTTTTGTTTTCTCTGAAACCGTTGTTGATTCCATAACACAATGATGTTCAAGTTTGTGGACATAGAATGTCCATTTTAAACAATTTGTTGCCAACGCCAGAAATGCCACGATGTTCAAGTTTGAGGAAAAAGCATGTCTCCATAACTCAATGATGTTCAAGTGTGAGTCACAGTGTAACAGGAAGTCACGTAACTGGCCTCTACTTTGCAGGTTTGTGAGGTCGCGTCTGCAGCTCGATGGCCGCCCTGTAGTCTGTGACGGCGTCCTCGCGTCTCCCCATCTTCCCTCGAACGTCAGCACGGCGCTTGAGGACCATGGCGTCGTCTGGTTTCAAGGTCAAGGCTGTGGAAAGAAGACGTGACACATTCAGCTCTGCACACTGTCATCAGAACAACACTAGTTCAGCCAGCTACACGGCGTGGTAATAGCCCCCTTTACTATTGGACATTCGATTCTTGGGTATGGCCAGAATTAAATGTCTGATAGTAAAAGTGACCATAACCATGATGTTGAGCTAATTGCATGACACAAACACAGGATTTGAACATATTTTATTGCAGTAAATGCAAAGGGGTTGGTGGAAAAGCCAGTCCGGCTTGTATGGGCATCAACAGATATCATTCCATTTGATTTCTTTTTGTAAGTTTGAATTGGGGTTGACAGCTGCTTTCAAGATTATTTCGCTCAAATCATGGCTTGTCAGTTTATGACATGAGTAATACTACTACTACTACTACTACTACTACTACTACTACTACTACTACTACTACTACTAATAATAATAATAATAATAATAATACCAATAATAATAATAATAATAATAATGCATTTAGAGAGTGCTGACATCTGACATCTGTGCTGTTCAGAACAAATAAGACCAGTAACTGACAGTAATTGAATGACAGTGCTTTTACTCCAAAGCCCGACGATCTACCACCGTGCTACCACCTGATGCTCTTACCAAAGCATGGCAAAAGACAATTGTGATATCAGCGGAATATAAGCCTGGGATGCAGACCCAAAGCTACGTCCAGGGCCAAAGAATCGACCTCTGGAACAATAAATCAGTGGATTTCCTTGGATCCAGGGAAAATTGCCGTGCCAGCTTACCTTTAGTGTAGTCCTTGTCGGCCTGATCATATTGCTGCATGGAGGTGAAGAGGTTTCCGCGGTTGAAGTACATGTGGGCAGAGTGAGGGCTGAGTTTGATGGCCGTTCTGAAGTCCGACAGCGCCGACTGGCCATCCTTCAGCAATACCTGTGTCACACGAATACCAGAATAGGTCACATTGTACATACAGTGCAAAATTGGCAGTTGTCATGTTGTTTGAACTAAAATTACCAATGCTAAAATACTTTAAAATTGTAATTTTACAATGTAGTATCATGAGAGCTAGTGGAAATTGAGAATTTTTTAGTATGATTTCATGTTCAGTTTTGTTCATAAATCCCCATATAAAAATTGAGCTTGGGCATGAAATCATACTCAGAAAGTTTCATTAACTTAGGGTCAGGTTTAACAATTAATCAAATATTACAAAATTGTATCAAATCCCAGAAATACCCAGGTCCCAAGGTTATGAAAATCCCAGGCCCCAAGGTTACAAAACTTTGAAGAGTATGATTTCTTGTTTTGTAGAATTTGAATTGAGCATGAAATCATACTCAAAAAATGTTTTGTAACCTCGGGGCCTGGTGTAAAAATCCAAGATTACAAAGTCATAACAAATATTCTGAATGTTCAAGCCATTGTTACCTTGGTGATTGCTCTGTTCAGGAAGGCTGATTCATCTCGTGGATTATACTTGATGCTCATGTCATAGTACTCGAGTGCCTGTAAATCAAAACCAAACTCGTTTACCATGAGAAAGATAAATACAAATGGAATTGTGACTATTATTCTCTGAAATATTATTTGCTGAGATATAAAGGCTCATTGTGTAAAGCGGTCGGAATTGCTGACCGTCTGCCCATCAGATTGTGGTTATCTCCCTTTTATATTGATCTCATAGGCAGATCCATACAGGGAGAGTACCGTATACAGGTTGGTGCACTATCTAATTTTTTAACTATAATTCATTTTTTTCCATTTGTTTTGAATATGGTCAAGTCTTGTCCATTTCCTAGAGTTGCTTATATTTCTTTTCTGGCTGATTCACCATTAGTGGAGACACGTACCATCTTGAAGTGACGTGTGGCGAAGTAGACGTTTGCAGCGTTGAAGTAGGCCAGTGAGTAGGTAGGGTCGCACTTGATAGCCTGGTGGTAGTCCCTCATAGCATTCGACTGCTCGTTCATGAACTGAAACAAACAGAAACAGTGGTAAAGGTCTTGCATCTCGTCATGTGTATTCCATCTAGTAACTGTAGTGAAAATCTAGATTTGAGCGATAACCCATATGGACATAGCCACTAAACACAGAGAAGTTGAAAAATTAAAATGTGGATTCGAACCCACCTGGTTTATGACGCCGCGGTTCGTCAGCAGTTCTGCGGTCGGTGCCACATTGATGGCGGCGCAGATGTCCTGATAGGAGGCGAATGTGTCGCTCATCTGAAGGTTCACCACCGACCGACCCTCCAGAGCAGGCTTGAACTCTGTTGGGGAAAACAGACAATGTTATGGATTGGAGTCAAAGGAATGCATGTCTCTTGAAACTTTGTTCGACTGTATTCCAGGAAAAAAAAAGTTATGTACCCCTATTTGCCCAGCGCCATTGGTGGATGTAAAGAGGCAAGAAGCATATGTTGTTTTGAAAGACAAAGGACTGATAAAAAATTTGTATTGGACTGAATTCAAGAGAAAAATTATCTGATAGATACTTATGCTTCAATAGTTCCAAGATATACTTCTACAGATTCGTACAGTTTGTACATCAATTTTAATGGTTATACCGTAATTACTCTAATAATTTGAACAGGAGAAAGTAATTAAATTTGTAGCTGTTCAAAATATTTGAAAATTATTGGTGTTCCTGTCATTAGGGACAACCAAATTAAAGTACAAAATATGGTTGTAAATGAAATGGTAAATAAATGAAGGATTTAAATGTTTTGAAAAATATTGTGTCTGATTAATTATAAAAATACAATATTAAAAAATTGGTCATGCTCATATTTTTAGGGTCAGAATATTTTTTAGGTGTTTGAACTATTAGAGGGGTCGAATTATTAGGGTAATTATGGTATCTCACTGAATGTAAAAAGAAAAATCCGTAGATATTTTCTGTTGCGAGAAACAAGTCACAAATGAGTCAATAAAGATTTATGTTACAATATTTCCTTGATCGAAAAACACAAAATGTCATGACAGTATCTCAAGGAATACTTCACGCTGCCTCATCTGACAATGCTGACACATACCGGGCTTCACGACAATGGCGGCTGTGAAGTGACGCCAGGCCTGCATGAGTTTGCCGGACACCTGCAGGTTGTACGCCAGGTTGACTCTGGCTGCCAGACACATCGGGTCCAGACGTAGTGTCCGCTCATAGTCATATCTGTCAGGGGACGAAGTGTATAGACATACAGTATAGGACATATAGCAAACATATGTAACATAAGTCAAATAAAATAGAAAATATTGCATACAATAATAAATATTGTTCAAATCATAAAATCTCGGTTTGTTGACATATTCCAATAGTCGAAGATATTTTACCTGAAAGTATGCACATTTGATTTGTCTACACAACTATATTGGGCAACAAGCATTCAAATTCAAACATATTAATTAATCTCCCAAAATAATGGATATTTGACTTAAAAGATATGAACATGGCAGGTTGGGATAATAATAATTTACTGATTTGAAACATATTTTATAACAACAAAAATAAAATAAAATATCCAGCATGATCATTACAAATTATGTTAATTTTCAATGTTCAAATTAATAAACGATTACCATTGTTATTGTAGTATGCAACATATACATGAAAATTTGTGATTTTACTATACCAGTTCAGGGCAAACCTATGCAGTACACAATGCTGACCTGGCGTATTTGAATCCCTCCGCGTGTCCAAAGTCCATGTAGACATTGCCACGGCTGATGTATCCGTCAAGGAAGAAGTGTTTGAGGTGGAGACACTTGGTGAACGTCTTGACAGCGTCCTGGAGTTGTCCCAATCTGTCAGCAGAAATATTATATTTTAGTTTTAAGATTAGACTCAGGCATAGCAACAGACAATTGTGAATTCAGCAGAAAACAAGTCTGGGTATAAATCGAGGTTTACGTAATTTCCTGCTATAGTAAAAGCATGGTGTATGCCTTGATTTAGGACTACAGTACGACTGCTTCATGAAGCACGGCCCAGGACAGTAGCTTACTTATGGAAGCAGAGTCCGAGAGTGTGAAGGATCCGGTGGTCATCCGGACTGAGTTTGGCTGCCATTTGGAAGTCATACAAGGCATTGAAGTGGTCTCCCTTCTCAAAGTACAGCAGTCCTCGGTTCACCAGCACCTGGTGTCAGAACATGCAGCAGAATAATAATAGTAGTAGTAATATTAATAATAATAATAATAAATAATACAGTAATAACAATAGTAATAGTAATAGTAATAATAATAATAATAAATAATACAGGAATAACAATAGTAATAGTAATAGTAATAATAATAATAATAAATAATACAGTAATAATAATAATAGTAATAATAATAATAGTACTGTAATAATTATAGAAATAATAATAATATAGTAATAATAACAAATAATACAGTAATAATCATAATAGTAATAATCATAATAGTAATAATAATATTACAGTAATAATTATAGAAATAATAATAATACAGTAATAATAATAATAATAAATAATACAGTACTAATAATAATAATAATACCGAGTAATAATAATAATAACAACAATACATTTACTACTAATAATAATGATGATTGATCATAATAACAATAACAACACCAACAACAATAATAGAAAACAATAATAATAATAATAATCATAATAAAACTAATGTTTAAATTTATAATGCACCTAATCCACACTCAAAGACATGCTAAAAGCACTACATATTTGCATGTCACAAATAACACCAAACACAACTATGGGATCGAGACAAAAACTGCTGCTGATACTGTATACAAGTTGAAAATTTGGAATTTACAGAATATTCTATTAGTACATGTACATGTATATAGCTGAATTTACCTTTAGTTTGAGGTCCTCACCCACGAGTAGAACAATTCCATAGTCCATCAGTGCCTAAGGAAACCAAAGAATAGTCAGGTATGGTTTGGCACCCCTATTTTGTAGATTATCTCGGTAAATACTTCATTAAATGACAACAACAAAACTTCAATTTCTTATTTTGTACGCCTTAGCCAAAATTTAAAAATGATATTTTTTTGGTACCATTAAAAACAAATCTGTTTATATAGCAATTACTAAATATTTTGAGTAAGTATTATTTTATGCAGAGGGGCGATGTCCGAAAGAAGGAACAGACAAATATGCTCAACTTGCATGTGTGGGTGTGTGAAGAAAAAGTATTTACCGAGATAATCTACAAAATAGTGATGTCAAACTATAGTAGGTAACACAGCAATGACTACATAACACAAAATTAATTAAATAACGGTGTCTGGAGAGGTGGACTTGCGACTGTGCCCTTTTCAGAACTCAGTAAGCAACTGAATATGCACATAAATCATGGCATGCATACACACAAGCTTGAAATCGAGAGATAGATTTGGAAGTGCTAAATCCAAATTTTAAAAAAAGTAGTAAAAAAGTAGGTAGTTACAACCCATAGTGCTATGATAATTCTATACATCTATAGAGAGTTACCAAGATAGATCTCGTAGAGCTACATGTATATGGAGTGAGGCCTCTCGTCATGCTAGTATGTTCATATCTATAGAATAACCAACCACTATCTACGATCAACCCAGAAACTGTACTTTTAGAACCATACTTCACTCATCTGTTCAATTCTGCGTTCAACTAATCAGGACACTGTTATGAGGCAGTTTATAACTGGAATTACGCGCAATACAAGTGTGTATATTATTTATATTTATTATGATTCTGTAAAATACCTTCTGATATTGCTTGTTCTCCTGGTAGCAGATGGCTCTGTTGAAGTATGCCAGAGGACACGTGTTGTCGATTTTAGCCGCCATACTCAGGTCTCGTATTGCCAGGTCGAACGCCTTGATGTGGTACTTCAGAGAACCCCTGCAACACACAGTCAGACCCGAGATTACAAAACAATCTGCGTGCTCAAGTTTTGTTCACAAATCCCAATATAAAATTTGAACTTGAGCATGAGATTGTACTGGGACGGATGGTAGTGCAATGGTAGAATGTTTGGACTTTGGAGCCAAATTCTGTCCTGGGAACCTGGCATCAATGTTAACGGAAGTTACCTTTTGCACGCGATAATGATAGGATGTGAGATCTATACCATAGCAATGCAGTTATCATCCTTGGTCTGTCAGTACCAGCTGGTGTTTCGCAGGTTTACTGCAACATTCAGCACTACCAATATTGCAGGTTTCCTCTTGCCCTAAACTGACAAGCCATTATGCAAGTGAATGAATCGTCCATCTCCACCTTTTAAAACACAATATTGATTTACAATGTTAATATCAGCAGCACAAATACCATTCCTGGGGCCATGTTCCTGAAGTGAGTGAGTGAGTGAATTATTGTTTTACGTCACAGCGGGAATCTTTCACTCATACGCGACGAGGAATTATTAATTATGAAATAAATGAGTCAAAAATGAATTGCTGCAAGAAAGACATGATTGAGAACAAAGAATGATATGCCAACTATTGATGAAATGGAATACATAGTGTGAATGCAATA
>JAUTBT010072588.1:0-13558 GCA_032361225.1 Lepetodrilus schrolli
ACTGTATTGTACTTCATGTCTTGTCTCCGCCTTGCCCCATGTCTTACCCACTGTATTGCCCCTGTATTGCCCTGTCTTGTGTGCGTGTGTGTGTGTGTGTGTGTGTGTGTGTGTGTGGTGATGTGTGTGTGTGTGTGTGGGGGGGAGGGGTATGCTTGTCAGCAAGTGTGTGAGGGTGTGGGCTAGTGTTAGTGTTTGGGGACGAGCACCAGAAATATTCCATTCACCTTCACCTCACAGCTGCCAGTGTTTCAGTGTTAGCCACACGTCACAGTGGCCCTGAGAACTGTTTCGGCCCTCCACCTGCAAATCAAATTTACTCCTGTTTTCCCAATTTCCAATTAAGTTCATTGGGAGTGCTACATTGACTTGGCAGCACCAATTTGTAACAGATTTGTTCTTGAACTTGGCCTTGGACTTTCACCACAGATATGACATGCTTCCATTACGGTGGCCAGTAAACATAATTTTTACAATTATTGAATGAAAATTTTCAACCAAATAAATTAACGCGAAGTTGCTTTAGTGAAATTAATATCTAAGAAAATGCTGGCTTGAATATTCTGTAAGTCATTGAATGGTTAGTAATACACAGAAATCATGTAAAATGTTAGATGAACATTCTATATTGACCCTGTAAGGTTAACCTGTTCCTAATAAAGCATTAATTCATGTTAAGAAACTCGTCATGTATTCGATATGATTGGCCTTTCCTTGACAATATTCCTTCCATACTTTGATGAAGTATTGTCAGGGCACCCTTCCCTGAACCTCTAGTATTCACCACCAGACCATAACCTTCTTGTGAGTGGTATAGATCGCTATAATGAATGAATTATTGTTTTACGTCGCAGCAGGAATATTTCACCCATAGGCGATGACAGATGACTATAACAGACAACCACTTTTGAATGGGTTATGATCGCATATTGAATACAAGAACTTGATGAACTCACTCCCAGAAGTATCATTGAAAGTATTACTCTGGTTATTGATAGACAATACCACCTTTATAAAGATCATGCACAAAGACAATAACATTCTAATCTGCAGAAACTCTGCGATGTGTTAATTCATTCGTGATGTGTCTAAATGAGAAATATTGAAAAATGTAAGTCCCCCACCCACTACCATAGTTTATTCCTATTCCTACATCATTATCATCCTGGTTGTGCATTATAAATATGTACATCATTAGAGTTCCATCAGACCATAACGAATTGACAGACCATTATTACAGACGGTACATCCAGTCCACACATTTCATCATCTCCATGGTTACTTTATTGTAAATCTACCAGGGTTTTACAACTCGAATGACGTCAGTGTTGGTCCCTAGAGACATTATGTTCAAAGGTGTTGTGGAAGCTAGATCCATATCTATTATTTAAAGGTGTACTTTTATTTCTTCATGTCGGGTGTGTCATAGTCACCTTCCATGCGCTTCATTTGTATATTTAGACTTCTCAATTGTCCAGAACTAATAATAATGAAAATTGCCCTAAGAAGCCAAACTAGATCCATGCAACATTACTGGGTGTGAGAGATAAATAAAAAGTTACGTCTCAATCACATTTCGATTCCATGTACATGTCTATGTTCTTGTGACTTTAAAAAATTGAGTTTTTCAAAGAATTCACTTTTTATGGTCCCATTATTTATGGTTTTCACATTTTCCGTCACCTTTTGCATATTAATTGGTACGTTTATAAGAGGAATCCCTTCTGCTTCTGGCATTAGGGCATCAGCCCGGAGCTCGTTCCTCCTGAAATATGTAGGCATGGGTATCTCAAAGAAATGTCACATTGCATGGTGTGGCAACCTCATAACAGTCACACACAGTGTCAATATAAAACAGGAGTTATTTTTCTACCAAACTATGTTTTGTCTCTCTTTTGGAATATTCAAGTTCGAGTTTTCTTAGGGGTTCAAGGGACTTGTTATTTTCTTGTATGCCTCTGAAGAACCTGGTGACTGTTGTGGTAATTATCTTGTGTACAGGTTCTCACAGGTAAATACTTTCTTCTTGCACATATTGATATGCTGAATATCTGCAGAAGTATCAATCTTGTGATAGAAGACTTTTGTTGCCAGGTTTTCATCCAGAATCATAGTTTGGATTGTAGTTACTGAAAGTCTGAAAGGAGCAATTCCTATTGATTTAACTTTTTAGCACAATCTCTTTTTTTGTGCGTGTGTGCATGTGTGTGTGTGTGTGTGTGTGTGTATATGTGTGTGTATGTATGTGTGTGTATGTATGTGTGTGTATGTGTGTGTGTGTGTATGTGTGTGTGTGTGTGTGTAATGCATCTGTATGTTTCTGTACATGTAGGTAAACATATATCTGAAGTATTCTGTATAATATCTGTGGGGGCAGGTGTTAGTGCAGTGGTAGAACAGTTGGACTTCGGAGCCAGGTTCAAATCCCGCCCCGGGGGCCCGGCATCAATGTTCGCAAAAGTTACCTTTTTCTGACGCAATATTGATAGGATGCGATGTCTGTAGAGTAGCAATGCAGATATCATCCTTGGTCTTGCAGATCTTGCGGATGTTGCGGGTTTCCTCCTGCCCTAAACTGACAAGTCATGATATACGTGAAAGAATCTTGAAAGTGACTTAAAACCCCAATCAAAAAAAAATTAAAAAAGAATATCTGTGCATGTACCTGTATGTATCTATTTATGTCTATGCAGTGTATCTCTTTATACATGTATGTGTCTATGTCCCTACATCTGATTTGTATATATAATGTCTAATGTGCCTATATGTCTGATGTACCTATTTGTGGTGTTGGTCAAAGGCACGGCCCATGTCTTATCCTTCATACAACTTGTACGTGTATTTCAGAATCCAATGACTTGGACGTCAAGTCGGCGGAGGTGGCGTCCATGCTGGCATCCACAGCTCACGAGCGTCTGATGGACGACAGCCAGAGTATTGACAGTCAGGGATCCACACTCACAATGGAGGGAACTGGCAAAAAGTGAGTAGGACACAATATTACGGTCAGCGCTGTAGCTGCTATTAGGCCACAAGGCCTAGGCCTGCAGATGAACATGCAAACTCAGGACTTTACCAATCCTGCAGTTCCCTTTAGTAGCATGTGGGGGGCGGGTGATAGCACAGTGGTAAAACGTTGGACCGGAGCCAATGGTTCCAGTTTCAAATCCTGCCCCAGGGACCCGGCATCAATGTTCGCAAAATTTACCTTTCTGACGAGAATATAGGATGTGCTGTCTGTAGAGTGGCAATGCAGTTATCATCCTTGGACTTGTCAGTACCACCCAATGCTCGCAGGTTTACTGCAACATTCAATGCTATAGATGTTGCAGGTTTCCTCCTGCCATAAACTGACAAGCCGTGATACAAGTGAAAGAATCTTGAAAGCAGCTCTAAACCCCAATTTAAAAAAAAAGAGTAACATGTAGGCCTGCATGTTATTTCACTCCTGGCTACGCCCCTGATGGTTGTTTATTTATCAGGAGAAAATATTAATTTACCTATCAGGGAACAATATTACGGTATATATCAGCAGGAAATATTAATTGATATATCAGGGGGAATATTAATTTATATATCGGGGAAAATATTATTTTGTATATCAGGGCAAAATATTAAATGTGTACTAGTGTATATATATATGCTTTTTGGTAAGGTGGCAATGTAGCAAAAATGTGTGGCTTTGAATAGGTCTATACAATGTACAAAAAGTTATCAAAAATCAATTATCAAAGGAAATACTGTCAAGAATGTATTCGGTCATTAGTTGATAATATGCATGCATTGTGACAATGATACTTTTAAAATAATGTATGACTGGAAGGATTTCATGACATACATTTTATTTTATATGCTACTGTCATACTGAACATGAAAATGTCTACGAAAATAAAAATAAAATATATTTATATATATTATATGGTAGAACGTGACAAGTTTCATGTTGTACCTATGTTTTATTGTAGGATGAGATCACGTGCCCTGACAGAGAGTCAGACTCTCAAGAGCCAAGATTTCCAAGTAAGATTTCAGATGCCACATCTTTCTTTACCATGTTTTACTGCTTAGCATAATTTCTCTTCATGTGGTATCCATGTTTATCATGTGGTATCCTCTTGACGGAACATGCTGGAGTTTTCTGAGAGGCAAAAATAATCCCTTTTTTCAGGTATATTATATTTAGTTGACAAGAAAGCATATTGTTACTCTGAATGAGCCGGCATAATGGTTAGAGCATCGGCCCGGAGTGTGGAAGGTTGTGGGTTCGATCCCCGGTCGTGTCATACCAAAAGACGTTAAAAGATGGTACTTGTTGTTCCCCTGCTTGGTGCTCAGCATTAAAGGAATAAAGCAAGGACTGGTCGGCTCGGAGTCAGTATACTGTGTCTGAGTGGGATATTCATGTTCTATCTGCGGCTAGATATACCTCCAAGTGAGCTAGCACTATAAATACTGGTGAAAATCCAGACTAGTACAAGCAGTACATATGCATGCAAGCCATAATGTGAGTGAACAAATCTTGAAAGTGGCTTTAAACCCCAAAGCAACCAACAACCAACTGATAGAGATGATGCTATAAAGCTGTGGAACCTATATAAATCATACAAATAAAATTTATTTTATTACTTGTACCACATTTGTGTGAAATATCAGTTTTAATGTTACAATCATTTGAATAGGCGTTGAATTTTAGTATTTCCTGAAAATGAAAAATATAATTTTCAATTTCAACTGCAATATAAAAATGCATTTAATACTTAATATATTAAACTTCACGTCTCTGCAGATGTTTTGATACTAGAATGATGCATGTATTGATACTATGAGAATGATCTATTAAATTGTTCATTAGGCAACAAAAAACATTTGCAAAATATCTAATGAAGGTATTCCAAGTGAGAAAATAAACAAAATGATAGGGGCATTCGGAAGAGCAATGTCAAATTAGTTCCAGCTGACCAGCAACCAATGAAATAACATTTATTTTCATCAGCAAGCTTATTAGCACAACCTGAGATAAACACATTGAAGATTACCATTGATCTCACATTCTGTATTGTGCATAAAATATTATCTGCGTGTTTATTCTAGGTGTGTATAACGATCATTGAAGCTAGACAACTGGCTGGTCTGAACATGGACCCTGTGGTTTGTGTACAAGTTGGCGATCAGAAGAAATTCACAAGTGTCAAAGAGTCGACAAACTGTCCCTACTACAACGAGGTTAGAGAAAAATGCTGAGAAAATAAATCATAAAAAGATTTATATCCATTTTGCTTTCATCGCGGCTTTAAATTTGTAAATAAAGTATGATATTATATTGTACATACAGTGTGAAATGATTTTGATGTTCCATTTAATTAAAATTAAGACGTTGTTCCTGTCCATAACTTGTCATGCAACACCATGATCTTCAGACATCCCATTGGGTACATACAATTATTTCAATAGTAGATCTATTAAATAATACTTTTGTTTCTTTTTGCAGTATTTTGTTTTTGATTTCCACATGCCCCCTGTGATGTTATTTGACAGAATTGTTACATTGACGGTAAGTATTTCTAACTTTTAATATATATTCTATTCATAATTTATATGAGTATTGGTATATATATTATATTGTTCTGGGATGGTAAAAATTATGTTATGGTAATTTACCTCGTATTAGCCATTGTCTAAATCTCATTCAATTACATGATCTTGAGTTGCCGTGAAGCATATGATTAATAGATTACTGTCATTATCTGTTTTAATTTGTCTTGTTAAAGCTCCACTGAGCAGCATATGTTGAAATATATCAGCACTCTATAAATGCATTATTATTATTATCATCTCTTAATAATGTTATAACGATAGATACTATAACAAGGCTGTCTATCCCAATGAAATTGTAAGGAAAAGTATCAACAGTGACATTCAGAGTAACCGACAGATAGTAAAGTTAATATGTATAGTATCCAACAGATAGTAGAGTTAATATGTAAAGTATCTGACAGATAGTAGAGTTAATATGTAAAGTATCTGACAGAAAGTAGAGTTAATATGTAAAGTATCTGACAGATAGTAGAGTTAATATGTAAAGTAACCGACAGATAGTAGAGTTAATATGTAAAGTATCTGACAGATAGTAGAGTTAATATGCAAAGTATCCGACAGATAGTAGAGTTAATATGTAAAGTATCTGACAGATAGTAGAGTTAATATGTAAAGTATCTGACAGATAGTAGAGTTAATATGTAAAGTAACCGATAGATAGTAGAGTTAATATGTAAAGTATCCGACATGTAGTAGAGTTAATATGTAAATTATCCGACAGATAGTAGAATTAATATGTAAACAAATTGTATTCGGTGTATTTCTCATTCTTCTCTTATCTGTGACATTGCCCTCTGAACAAATCTCATTTAGTGTGAATAATTCCAATTGTTTTGTTAATCATTCTCATGCACTCATAATAATGAATTTTTGAAAATTCGATGTGTATACAAAGGCTTTATTTTAGGATTTAGATTAACCTTCCATAATTAAATGAATATCTAGGTATTTATTTAGGATCGATTGCTCAACCAGTTGTAAACTTGGGTGCTTTTGTCATAGTGGTGTTGTTGCATATGGGTGAGGGACTGGATTGTTGTTTTACGTCACAGCGGGAATCTTTCACCCATACGTGACGATGCTTATGGGTGAAATATTCCCGCAATCAATGTCATAATATAAGTAATCAATATAAGCAATCAATATAATAATACAAGCAATCAATATAAGCAATCAATGTCATAATATAAGCAATCAATATAAGCAATCAATGTCATAATATCAGGAATCAATTTCAATGTCATAGTAGTAGACTTCTTGGTGACTCCCTCTGGACCAATGCAAAATTCAGGTATAAATACATACATATTACTGCAACATTCTACCAAGCTCAGCATAATATTATTAATGCTCAGCATAATTATTAATGCTATATATTTAGAGAATCATTCCATTTTGCTGTATGCCATGAACAGATATGAGGTTGAATATTTTCAAGATCTATTTTATATTTCTCCATAAATATTTCACATTTAATACGGTTTACCCACATTTAGAAATATACAATTCACGACCTTTTTTTAACTTACCACAAATGTCTGTGCGTGACCATGTTGTACATGTCTTGCCAGAGAACGTTGTCGAGCACTATCTCAACGACCTCCAAGGTCATGTTTATCATCCAATCACTATGTTGTGGTATGCATTCATCATACACAACACAACTCAAATCAAGATCATTCATAGCAAATTTTAAAAAAAAACGGAATATGTTATTCCATATTCCTTTCTTTTTTTTAATCCATCATTCATTCCTTGTTCCCAGAATTCTTGCATTTAGCCAATAGATTCCATTGTGCCTTGGTTTCAAACCTTTCCCTGGATTCATATCTTTTCATTTAACCAATCCAGTTGGTTTTCGATATGTCCTGCTTGGCGATTACAACCAATCAGAATTCATTTGAAACCAGTGTGCTTTATTAGAAATATGAGATTTTGTATATGTAGCTGGATGTGATATGAGATGCTCCTACTGGTCTCGGCCAGCAAGATTATATAACCATATCATATATGTGTATCATGCATGTCCCAGTGTTGATAGTTAACCATTCCTTTGTCTACCAACTAGGTGCTACATTCTCGTAACTTCCTCCGTTCGGGCACTACTGTAGGAAGTTTCAAGTTAGATGTCGCCACTATATACATGGCACCCGGTAGATTCTTCATTATTTCGCTCGTTCTATATTTTTTACTATATTTTGAGCCATTTTACTGTCTGGTTTTTGGCTTGTAGATGCAGGTGTTCAGCAAGGAACCTGTTTATGTCCTTATCTATTCTCACCATCGGTTGAAAATATCATGAAGTCCTATTCCTTGCTGAACATCTGTATAGAGATTTTTGCATGGTTTAGATGTCCCAGCACATTCATTAATGACACTAAATACATACACATTGCTTCTTAGTGCTCAAATTGAAATTCTTTCATTCATTATTAGTATTTAAAGAGAAACACTTTCGGTTTTGGTTATCAAAAAAATGAAACTGCGAAATTTCATGTAGTAAAATGGAACAGACTGAATATTTAAGATTTTGGTTGATACATTCTTCCATTGTTTCATACTTTGGATTCACACTAAATAGTTTAGTTTAAACATATTTTATTCAAGACAAAATGGATGAGTTACAAGTTATTGCAACTTAAATGAAAACCTCACCAAGAGAAGAGGGAGAGAAGAAAGAAAGATTAAGAATGAAGGAGATATATGTACATACACTGTATTCTGTAATTGTAAATATTTACATAAGCATATTAAGTAAATCATTTTGTTTGTTTAATGTACAGACTTGATAAAGTGTCACACTGCCTAATTTCATTTGATAGTTCATTCCATAGTTTACTGGTTGATGGTATGAATGACACATACGCTAAAGTTGTACGAGTAAATGGCACAATTATATTTCCAGCATTTCTCATTATTGTAATTGGATTTAGAGTTGACATTAGCTGGGAGTTTGTCTGATAAATATGTCGGTGCTAATCCATTATATATTTTGTAAAATTGACTCAGCTTTCATTTCCTTCTCCTTTCTTTTAAAGTAGAACATTGTACAAAATAAAACAACATTATAAATTATGGATAAATCAACAATGAAATAGTTGTTTTATCACTTCATTTGGTATTGGTTAAAACATATCACATATTTGAATGTGATCATTTTGGGGGTTAGTTGCATAATCTCATCCAAAACTTACACATGCACGTTTATCCTTCCCCTCAATGTTGCTGGCCCTTCATTGTAATCCCAATGGCATGCACTGAAATCACATTTTCCCGGGTTTGCATGGCCATCCAATCAAACAGCTGGTACAATATTGGTCTTGCTGAAGATCAGATAAGACATGATGACAAACACACATATATTAATAATTCTTAGCAATTTTTTAACAGTTTTTATATCAATAAACCGTACACCATCATTTCTTGTCTGGTTTCTCACACCGATATCTGGGCCCAGTTGCACGACACTCTTGTAGCGCTACAATAGTTGTAAGTCCAATTGTAGAGTCTTCTACAATTGGAATTGGGTTGCACGAAGCTCTTGTAGGCTATCTGAATAAGACAGCGCTACAACTATTGTAACGACAGTTGTAAGTCCCTACAACTATTCTAGCGTACAATAGGGTCGTGCAACTGGACCCTGATCCTTACTAAGTGCACAATTAACGAGGGCAATTATGACTTCTGTTATTCTATTTTCTATCCTACTATTTTGCCTTTGCATGCCAATCTATCAGGTTTGCCAGTCAGGCAGGCTTCTTCGCTCCAATCGACCCCTCGGGACCTATAAACTTGATGTTGCAACGGTATATTCCCAACAAGGTATATTCTACTCTTTTTTCGGGTTTTCAACTTTTCATTGAAATTTGCTTGCCCATTGTTTTTGGGGGTGAAATACATTACACATGCATTGTGGTGTTTCCATATAATTATTTTTCATTATGAATGAAAATTATACAATATTTGTTAAATTATTCTATCATTGCAGACAAGTAAAGGAAGTTCCACTGTCAATTTGTTGTTTCTGCTGAGTAACTCTTCAATATGCTATCCATGTTTGACAATACTAGTTTGATGTATCAGGTTTTATCATTTAAAAAACGTGTAGGCTAAGGGATATGATACTGATCATATCCCTTTAATTAACTAATATTGATATTAAGCAGTTGCAGATAAAAGTAAGCTTTTATTTAAATGTATTAAATAAATACTTTCAAAATACTTTCTGAATTGTGGATTTAATTGGATCTTTTGTGGTTTATTTCTTTTCATTGCATTACATGTATATCTATATATATATATATATCTCTTATTTACTATTTAGTTGCAGAAAGATGATCCAAATATCTGATCTGCTCTGAAACAAAAACAAACAAAACAATAGTATATATTTCGCATTAAGATTTTTGTAATGTTATTGTGTATGTTTAACCGAGTCTTGTTTCTATAATGGACCACCAGTTCTTAGTATATTTTTTCATGTCTAACACTATACAGTTTCTATTAAAATACGGTACCACCAGTTTTCATGTTTAACAGTATCCTGTTTCTATAATGGACCACCAGTTCTTAGTATATTTTTCATGTTTAACACTACACAGTTTCTATTAAAATATGGTACCACCAGTTATCATGTTTAACAGTATTCTGTTTCTATAATGGACCACCAGTTCTTAGTATATTTTTCATGTTTAACACTATACAGTTTTAATAACAAGATCACCAGTTTTTATGTTTAACAGTAAACTGTTTCGATAACAGACCACCAGTTCTATCACAAATGGGCCATGCTGACTGACCCTGAAGACATCAATGGTGGGGTCAAAGGTTATCTCAAGTGTGACATCGCTGTGATTGGCAAAGGAGACTCTGTAAAGGTGCGTATAGAATAATAGCATTAATAGAATATTAGAATAATAGCATTAATAGAATATTAGAATAAGAGAGTTATTGAATGGAAGGACTCATGTATCACGAGATATCCCTCCCTCAAAATATCACGTGATACATGAGTCCTTACGAGATAATTTGAGGGTGGGAGAAGTTCGTCCCGCACTTGTCGAACTTGTCAATTAAAACAGAATGACAGCCATCACCTGACATCGTGCAGTTCAGATATCCAAACCACGTGACTACCGTGCACATGCATCGTGTCTGACGAGTAAAACATGCACTACACCCATGTGTCACTTTGAAACATGCTACTGCCACTTGAATTCATTCATCGGCTGTAAAATGGATGGAAATGTTGAGGAGGATGTATTTAGAACTTTCTAAACAGATTACATGACTTATTCTCATGTATATGAAGACATTGAAAACAGCAGTGTTCTATATGTGCTCGGCATGTACCGTTCTCAAACCGTCAATTCAGTTTCTAATTATCTTCTCTAACATCGACAGAATGTCAGAAACATTGTTTTGTATGCTTTGTTTTATATGTTTACTCCAGTCTCGAGAATCAGATAGAATTAATATCGTGTAATATTAAATAACAATTTGCAGATATATTGTCCAAATTGGTTTTTGTGTTATTTCTTCGAAGTCATTTCCAACTTAAAACAGTTGAAATATACGTGATATTTTCTTCTCTTACTCTTACTTGGAAGTTAGAGAACACGTAGATATGGAAGTTATTTGCACATAGGCTCCACCCCTCGATAGGGTAGGCTCCACCCCTCGATAGGGTATTGGCATTTAGAGAAATTGGTTATAATGGTATAGGAATGGGAAAGAAACAGTACCCGTGCTACAAATTGTAATATTGAAACACAATACAGTGTTGAGTGTCAGTTTGACTTAATGTGTAAACCTTAGAAAATGTATTTATCGCCATAGAAATATATTTGTTTTCTTTTTCCAGGTTTCAAGTGACCAAAGTGGAATACGTTGTTAATCCACTATTGATTACAAAATTCAGGTACGTATATTGTTGTAGAATAGTCGCAATAACTGGAACTAGCCTCTTTGGTGGTATACTCTAAAAGACATAGCAATAGTGTTGTACTATCATTATGAGAATTCCTTTCATCTTGCCTCCATTTCAAAATATTTGATCTGATTGGTTCACTTGATCGTGCTAATATTCTGTTTACTGCCATCCTGCTAGAGAAGGTTGTATATATTTGTTATACTGCGTCACATTCTACACGTTTCTTACATGACATTGCAGAGTGACCCCATACTTTTCCATGGTCAGTTAGCACAATCATGTTTACAATAAATATGTAAGCATGTCAATAAATATTTATATTATTTTTAAAGTCAGATTGAAACATGTCAGCAAGATAAATGCGTTGTAGCAGTATCTCTCAGGGTACGTGTTTTTCTATGTGTCCTGTATAGATTTGACACATAAAAACACATATATCTCCTGATACTACTACAACTTAAGAGTCCAGCCTGTTGTTATGAATGAAAATATTATTATTAATAGTATTATTATATATGTTGCTTTAAAAAAATGAATTCATTATTATTATTATTATTATTATTTTATATATGATTATTATTAAGTTAGTATTTTACCTTTTTAATCCTTTATTATTATTATTTATTGTTCTTAATATTGCTATTATTATTTCTTTGTTGTTATTTTTATTTTTATTGTTATTATTTTTTATTGTTATATTTATTATTGTTATTATTTGTATTTTTATTGTTATTATTTTTTATTGTTATTATTTTTAAAATTATTATTATTATTGTTGTTATTATTGTTGTTATTATTATTATTGTTATTATTAGTTTTATTGTTATTATTATTGTTGTTATTATTATTATTGCTATTATTATTACTATTACAGCTGTCACTGATAGAGGTGTAATTACTTGTTATTCAGGGCGGCACAACAGAAGTACAAGACAACTCTTGGCGAGGAATTCTCCTACCCAGTGTTGGCCTTCCATGGCACAGATGAAGTGAACATTAAGAGCATCTGTGAAGGGGGCTTCAAGAAGCCAGGTACATTTCTCATGTCATACCTTTCTATTGTGATACTTAGTGACAATATAAACACCGCCTCTCCTTGGTGTAGCCACTAGATCATTTTCCTATGTTCAACTTCAAACATGAGAACTTCTATACATTGCATCACACACTTTTCTCCCCCTCACATAGCAATTCATCTTCATTCTCCCCCTCACATGGTGACTTATTTTCATTCTGGAATCATGTAGCTATCACGTTTGTTTCAGTTAGTTGTTAGATGACATACATGTACACAAAATTATGGCAATAGACTAGATCTAATGACAACCTACATCTAGAAAGGAAATGAGCATAAAATAAAATGATGCATTGTTGTAACTGATTCCACTGTGACGTCACTCGGCTTTGTAGTCCAGACAGCCAATGACGTAAAAGAACAAAGCTGACATTGCAATGAAAGTAGTTTCGGCAGAATTGAATTTGTCGCGTAAACTTTTTTTGTCACGTGACCAATTGGCAGTCGCAAAATTGTGTAAACATCATAGTAGGATATTATGTGTGTATGAACATGGTATCTGTTCATATACATGGAACTAACATGATAATTATACTACGATTCCCTCAGTGACAAAGCGATTGTTAACATGTTTTCTTCATTAAAATCACTAAAATCACAGAGATAATTTCAAACGTGTTATAAGTAAATTGTCTGGATTTTAATACCGGAAGTACAACAAATAAAATGTTGGTCGATTGTGTTAAATATGATTGATTCCCTTGAAATGTACCATTAATATTGAGATGTAAGAAATGACGCTGTGATCAAAGTATGTAGACTGATTGATACTTGATACCATGCGTTATGAACATTATTATTAGTATTATTATTATTGTTTTACGTCGCAGCGGGAATATCTCACCCATACAACGTTACTCTACAATACAATCATGCAAGAAAATACAAACAAGCGTGAAAAACCATGCAAAAGGTCCACAGTAATATATAGAAGATAGATAAATAGACAACGATAA